>CM039679.1:27104573-27179975 GCA_022537955.1 Schmidtea mediterranea | reverse complement strand
TTCAACGCTCTGGGTATCCTTATTGGCTTCCGTCAACCCGATTGATGCGATCATATCATTTAGTTTCTGTAGTAGGATGGTCGTTTTGATTTCCTTGATCGTTGTAGGCTTTTTATCATGTAGTGGTGTTCTTCGTTTGTTCCTCGCTGTTGCTTCTTTTTCTGTCCCTTTTCTGTTTTCTGTCTTCTTTGCGGGTATTCTTGTTTGGATATTGGTGATTTGGCTTGCGATAGATTTATTCATATCTGGTCTGTGATTCTGGTCCTCTTTCGTCCTCATCATTATTCTTTGTTCATCCGGGGTCTTCTTTAAATGTCGTCCTCGAATTTATTGCTTCGACTTATTTCTTCGTAGAGCCCTTATTATCCTGCTTTTTAGGGTCATTCATTTCTGTTATTTCCTGTTGCTCCTTTGAAATTTCTTATCTGTTTGCGGTGCCCACTTGTGTATATAGCTTAAATAATTGTTCTGTCCTATCACCATTCGCGTTGTCTTCTAATGGTTGTGGTAATTTTAGTCTTTCCCACTTTAACATTGCTTTTATTGTCTTTAGGAAATGGATATAGGCATATATTGTCTCTTTTAATAGAATGTTTCTATTTCGAACATATGTTTTAAATCAAATACTCTTAATGTGAATTTCGTGGTCCAGCTTATTAAACTGGCTGCTGCTTCGTCTTGTTTGCGTCGATGCTTCCGCAAAGTGTTTGGATATTTTTCCTATCATTTCTCTTTCTATTATTTGTCGCATTGCTGATGATGAATTTTTAACCGCACTTGCTTGTCTTGATTTGAGTGCTATGGCAGTTACGTTGTTTTCTCCGTATATCTTTTTCTTTAAATGTTGATTCGGTTCTCAGTAACTCTCTTCAAAATGGTTGTTGAGGCATCTGCTGCTGGGCTAACATTAACGGGGTTGTCCTTCCTCGTTTTTATGCTGGATGTTTGTTCCGCATTCCTGCCCATGAATCGGATGATATCTAATTTCTTTGTATTATCTGTGCACCGCAAAATGTAAGGTACGTTTCCTTCACGTCTTGTCATGGTGAATATCATCGGTATCTTTTCTTTTATGAGGTTCAATTTTCTGCGTGGACTTCTGGCTCCTTGGCATACTCTATTGCAATTCTCTCCGCTTATTTATTATTCTCATCCATCCTTTCCCTTCGGGCCCATTTGGCATTATTTCTCTCATTACTTTGACTTATTTATGTCCATCTTGTCATACATGTATCTTTGTTGGTCCAATGTTGTTTTTATTCGTCTTGTTGCGGTTCTCCTCAATCGCGGTTGATTTTATGCGTTTCTGCTTTTTTCGACTTAAACATAGCCCGTTTTATACTTATTGCTTGAGTTTGTATCGGTCTTCATATCCTCGATTTTCTGGGTTCTTTGCGTTATCGTTTGGGTATGCGCTTTACATATCTACTTACATTTACCTATATAGGTCTCGTGAGCGGGTTGTTGACTAATTTGACCGTGCGTTGTTTTCGATTACGTACATTATTTCATTATGCTCCTTGCCGCTTCTTTGTAACTTTCTAGCTAACTCCTGGAATAATATTCTGGTGTTGCTATTATTACCCAGTCTCCTACTTGAAAGTTATGTTTCCGTACATCTCGTTTTTATCGCTTGTATTCCTTGTAGCTTTCTTGGTTATAATCGAATATTATGCCTGCGGGTCTTCCATACTTCTGCATTCTTCTTTAAATCCTGTTACGTAGTCGTCAATTTCCATATATTGCGATATTGGCGGTTGATATTCCAAATCTATCGGCATGTTGCATCTCTGCGTACATTGTTGAAAGACTGCATTTTTGTTGCTGAGTGTATTGACATCGCATACGCCATAGCATAGGTTTATGTAATTTATCAGTCTTTCTGATGCTTGGCTCACGTAATTGGACATCATTTCTATTAGAATCCCAGTTGAATCTCTCCGTTTGTTCCGTGTCGTGGGTGATATGGCGAAGTCCTTAGTTTCGAAGTCTTGAAATAATTTGTGACTTCCTCATTATTTCGCTCAATGATTTGTATCCATTGGTCGGTTAGGATCTGCTTTGGCGTCTTCCCAGTACCTACAACATATTTCTTCTACTATATTCTGCAATTGTTCTGGCTTTTTGATCTGGGATTGCGAATGCTTCCGGGAAGTTGGTAAGATATCGGTTTATTATAATATATAGATGTTTCCATTGTTGGTTTCCGGTCAATGTCCTACTACTCCAATTGCGATCATTGTCATTGGTTCTGCAGGTTGGGCATTGCGTCTTATGGTGCCTTCAGTTATACTTCTGGCTTTTTGGTTGCGCATGTTTAAACAGTTTTCTTTATCACATTCTTTCACATCTTCTCCAATATTTGGCCAGTAATATTTCTGACGTAGTCTTGCCTTCCGTCTTGTTTTCGCGGACATAGGTCCTCCTATTTTCCCGTCCGTGATATTCATTAATACTTCTTTTTCGTCTGCTTTCCGGTAAGCACATTTTTAAGTCGTTTTTCGCCATCCATCAGTTTTAGTAAACCATCCTTTGCTAGGTATACCTATGTTTGTGTTTCGCCATTATGCTCTTTTAATCTAACTTGTTGTCGAAGATTCATGTTCATTGCTCTCTAAAAATCATTATCGTTCTTAGTTCATCATTCTCTTCTGTTCATTCTTTAATTTCGGAAATCGGATATCCTCTGCGATATCATACAAAATTCGTCTTACGTCCTGGTCCATTAATTCTTCAAACATGAATCTTGGGGGGGAAACATACAGTCTGCGTTCGCGTTAGCTTTTCCTGCCTTAATTTGATATACGGTGAATATTCTTGCAGTTGCATGGCCCCATTCTTCATTAATCGACAGAGGGCTTCCTTTATGCTTGGGCCTAACCGATACAGTGGTTGGTGATCTGTGAATATATTATCTCGTGACCCCATAATAAATATTTAAAGTGTTTAATTGCTTGGATATTAGCCAATCCTCTCTTTCTGTTACCGAATAGTTCTTCTCATGCTCTGCAAGCCTACTTAGTATCCGATAACTCGTTCTCGTTCTCTTTTCATTCCCATTGTTCCTAGGACTGCTCCTGATGCGATCCGCTTGCCGTCGGTTGCTAATAAGAACGGCTTCTTGAAGTTCTGGGTGTACTTAGTATTGGTGTGATATAAATTTGTCTCTGAGTGTTCGATCTTGGTCTGTTGTTCCCTTTTGCCCATATAGAGTGGGGTATCTTTCTTTGTAGTTCTTGTATTGGTTTGCGATGGTTGCATAGTTTTGATGGAACTTTCGAAATATCGCATAAGCCTAAGAATTCTTGTACTTGCGTGACGGTTTTGTTTATTGGGCAGTTCTTTACTTTTTCGATGTTTCCTTGGATCTGGTTCCTTCCCTTGCGATACTATGGTTCCTAGAAGGTGACTTTCTCTTTTGGCCAATCGCATTTCGAGGGTTTCAGTTTTAGTTTCCATATGTCGCAGGTCGGATGATAGTTTCGTATATCCTTGAGATGTTGTTCGAAAGTGCTGAAATATATCAGTTAAATCATCAATGTATACCATACATTGCTTAATGCCATGTGTCACGAAAATTCATACACCTCTGAAAGAAGCTGGTGCGTATATATAATAACCAAAAGCATTTTCTTGAATGGTATAAGTCTTTTCCTATTGTAAAACGCAGTTTTTCTCTCGATCTTCTCTTTTAACTTGGTATCTGCCAATCCACCTTTTTAAGTCTAACGCATGCTAAAGTAGGCTGCTCCGTGCTAATGTTTGTAGCATTTCTTTATATCCGGCAGTGGGTAGTATCGCTTGTCTACTGCATTTATCGTCGGATATAGGTCATACAGAATCTCTGGTTCCATCCTTTTCGTTACCATCACTACGTGGGAAATGCCATGGCGGAGCAACTCGGTTCAATTACTCCTTGCTTCTAGCATCTTTTGGACTTTCTTTTCTGCGGACCGATTTTTCTGGGCTTCTGCTAGGTCGATATGTCGAACGTTATCGGCTATCATCCATTAGTGGATGGTATGTGTCTTACGTCGCTTGTGCCTAGATCTAGATCAGGATGCGTGCGAATTATAATCTTTGAATTCCATAAACAGTTTTTGTAGTTGTTCCTTCTTTCTCATTTAACAATTGCTATTGATTAACCCATAATTTCTTCATCTTTTTCCTTCGGTTTCGGTTTTGCAGTTTCGATATCCATCATGGAGTTAATTTCCCTAATCTTTCATTCCTCATGGATTATTTATCTTCTTCATGAAATTGGTGATGTTAAATGGATTTCGCTATGTGTTTATATATATATTTCTCTGGGCTAGTTAATTCTCTCTTTTTCTCGAATTTGTGGTTAGTTCAAAGATCATTTCCGCCTCTGGTCTCTTCGTTTACTTTTACGTAGCAAATCATTGGCTTTACGTCCTGGTACTATATCTTTTCTTGGCATCCACTCCGATTTTAATCGCATATCCTTCCGTTTGTCTCTAGTTCCATTGGATCCTAGTCGATTATTATTCTTATTTAAAGTAGTTCTGGCATAAGGTCTTTCCGATTATAACAAATCTGCGCTTAGTTTTCTGATGACTGCTAGGTAAGTGCTGAATTTTTACGTTCTTGTATTCTATTATTGACCAAATTTTCCCAATGACTGATACAGATTCCTTACTGCAGGTTATGAATCCAATTGTTCTCGATGCGATGCCATAATTTTCCTGGATTTTGTCCATTCTTTATTGCTGAAATTGTTTGCTCCTGTGTCGATCATTGCCTTTATTTCGAGTTCGTTTATGTTATTGGTATCGTTAATGTTGGTCCTCTGGGTGTTCGTAGCATTAGCTATTGTTCGCGTTTCTACATCTTGATCTACGCTTTTCGATCTTCGCTAGTGGCTTGTATGTAGTTCGCCCAATTTGTTCGCTATTGTTGCGGTATATGCTACGTTCAGCGTTGTTGCTTTGGTAATTGTGATGTTTCTCTCGACTGGTATCGTTGATTTTTTCAAGCATTCGTATACTGGTGGTGGATGATTGTATTGTTCGTTTAGTTTTATTTTCTGATTTCTTCCCATGTTGGGTTTCCTGTGTTAGGCATCTTGCGTCCTCCTTGATTGTCATCGTTATCATATTACCGCTACTGTCGTTTTAAAGTCTAGCCATCGTCTCCAATTGCTTTTCTGTTCTTTTTATTCTAGTTCTTTCGGCTTCCAGGCTCATTATTGCTTTGAATTTTCGTCCGACTTCTTCGTCGTGCCCTTCATTCTGGTCCAAAATTCCTACTATCTCTTATCTTATGGATATCTTTCGAATGTCCATTGTAGTCACCATTGTCTTCGCTAAAAGGTAAGGAATCCTATTGCCATTTCCAATTTATTTTCCTTTCTCTTTTGTATATATCAAAGCCAATGCTTTAACATTTGCGTAGAATCACTCTTACAATTTGGATAATCAGTATAATCCCTAATATCCCTGCCATCATTTGTCCGAATATTAAGAATCTTCCCCACATGCTTTCATCCATGTTTTTGGTTGCATGCTGGGGAAATGTCTGGTGTAATGAATAATTCGTAGTTCGGTTTTTCTCCGTAGTAGTTATTTCTCCTGTTATCGCACGATATTGATAATATTGGCCTGTCTTTAGGCGCTGAAATAGTAGTATGTTCTCGAGCACGTTCTAGGTGGCTTTTGTGTTTGATAAATTCCCACTCGTGATATGTCTACCGGTTAAATTCTGCTTCACTTGCTAATTCCGTGAGTCCCAAATTACTTTTGGTGGCGCTACTATTTCACTCGGTTTGGGAACTGTACAAGCTTCCGGCTCCTGTCTCAAATAATGTCCGTATACGTTACTGCAGCTGAACATTTCGGTACGAATTTAGTGGGTTTATCATTCTTGTTACTGGTTGGGCGAATCTGATTTTTCCTTTTTACTATTCAGTTCATTTATGCCAATTTGTTCGGGGATCGTTGATTTCTGGAATCTTGCAATTGTCTTTTCGCATTTGTACGGTGTACATTACTTTCGGCCTACGATTCTTCCGAAATTATCTTCTTGGAGCGGTAATAAGGGAAAATTAGCATTGTCTGGGTTTTAATAGCCATAGCTAACTTGGTTTTAAATATTTCTCTATTCAATATACAGTCGTTTTTTATAGCGTCATAATATATTTTTCCTCTGTTGGATGCTAGCCTCTGTGCGTAAGAAAATCCATTGTTAGTTCATGTAAAGTACAACACTTCACATCTTTTGGGTCTATTTTTAGCTTTTGCATTGATATGTTGTCGTGATAGAAATATTCCTTTGTAGTTTGTGCTGATCACCATTTCGTCGCCATTGCTTTACCATTCGTCCTTTTATGAATCTCATTCCTATCGTACTGTCGGTTGAATTACTACCGTTAGGGTGTGGCTTCTGATCCGATATTAGTGGTAATGGTTTGACTTGCCGATTTGGTCCGGTTCTTCGCAAATTCTCCATGGCAGTCTTTTGAGTATTTTGTTTCCGTTGCGCTATGTATTGTCCTTGTACTTCATCGAATATTGCGCTTTTCAATAGGTGAGTCGACAAGCTCTGGTATCCGCGTTATATACGAATTGTTGACATTCCCGTCGTACATGATCTTATCCTGTGGCTAGGCATTGTGAGGTACTTTTTGCATGCTGCGTATCTGCGATCAAAGTAGCCTTGATTTTTCTAATTCACTTGTAACTTCTATTCAAAATACTACGCCTTTAACTTAATTGATTGAGTTAGAGTGTTATTCTCCTCCTTCACATGACGTCTCCTGCCTTATTCTTCCTGCAGGCATATACGCTAGTAGTTTTATTTCCAGCTTCCGCTTGCTACTTGGATTCGTCCTGCTATTTCTAATAATTCCGGTATTGAATCCTCCTCACATTCGCTTCGTGTTACCGTGACTAGCTGTGTTTCTTCTCCGGCTCTATGACGTGAATGTGAATGTGTCCACAATGGAATGCTACTATTTCCTTGTTTACCGTGCATTCTCGAATTTCGTTTTTATGAAATCTAGCTACTTGGTACCATTATATGACACTGCTACAAGCTGTCTTTGTAATCTTCCGGGGTTGCGCTTTTACAATTCCTCTGTTTCCTTTAGCGAATATTTGTCGCCGATTTTTTACATTATCCAATCGTATACAAACAAAAGGTTCTACCTCCTTGTTGCACAGCATTCCATATAAGTATTGTTGTGATTATGCATTCATTCCTTTTCTGGCTGTTCTCGATCACTTGCGTTGATATTGTTTCGAATTCGCAGTAATTCCCTTTGAACTTCGTTGCACATGTCTGTTTGATCGTCTCCACTTACCAAGTGTATAAAGCTTGCCATCCGCTTGATTAAAATGAATGGGTTCAATTACCCTTTTCTAATGATGTCTGTTAATTGACGAACTATAGCCATTGGGTTGTATTTCGGTGTTCGCTTCTGTAGATTGCTATGGTTATACATCAGGTTTAAGCTATCCTACTAGATAATCTGTTTGGATGTATCTGATCGTTTTTGAGGTGCGTTATTATAGTTAGTATTCTATCCTTGGGTTGTGGTTCTACTTTATTATCCATGATCTTTGTTATTATGGTTTTATTGCTGCCCAAAGCTGTTTCGCTTCTGTCGCCTATTTATTTAATTTCAGTTTCTTCTTATTTCTGGATCGCTAAAACCTAGCATATCGGCCTATTTAATCTATTATCCATTTTGCTCCCTGTTCTGACCAGTCATTTTTCTTGTAGTTGCTTGTTACTTGGCTGAGTTAGTTAACTTCGTGTTAAGCTGACCATTTGCCCATTCTGTTCTTTGCTTTTTCTTTTCGGTTGCTGGTTTGTCCATTTTGGTCGTCCTCTTGGTTTCTTTTCCTCACTGTACCCGTTTCTCTTACGTTTGGCCGTTTTGTTCGTTTGTTGTATCCCTTGACGTTGTGAGCTCCTGCGCGTCTTTTAATCCAATTCTCCCATCCCTCCGCCTGTGGAGTTCTGGCGTTTCTATCTCTTTTCTTCCTTCTTCTTCTGTTCTGGTTCTACTGTTTCAGCTGGTTGCTTTTGAGCGCAATACAATCCATCCCAAATCGTCCGTTGTACTATTTCATTTTCTTTCTGTGGTGAATAAATCTCTGGATTCTGGGATTTTCCTTGTTGCTTCCTCGTTTACAATATCATTTAGGGTCATTTAATATTTCTTCGTCTCCTGTTGTTCGATGGTTACTTCGTCAGTTGCAGTGGAAACTTCCGGCCGTATTTAGGCTTTCCTGTTCGCCCTACTGGTGTCTTCGTTTTTGATTTCTCGTTTGTTAAGGTCATCTACCGCAATTTCTTTACTGTTAATACCGTTTTACTCTTCGCTAATGGTAACGGTGTAACTCTTATTTCGATATCGTCGTCTAAGATCGTCCATTCATGTTGAGGTGGAATGGTAGTTCGTATGGTATCCCTTTTACTTCACTACTTTAGCTGTGAATAGAAAGCCTTTTCTATTGGTTCAAAAATCTGGGTTCCATGATTTTTAACTATATTTTCTCTGTATTGTTTCGGCTGCCCATTCTTCATGTTTCCAACTTTCTGAATGATTTCTCTGAATTCTGTTTCCGGGTGCCATACGTAAAATACTCTTCTATACTCTTCATTCTTACTGGTATTCGTAGGTTTTCTATTCTGGTTGCATGACTTCGATTATCCACTTTGCGAGTCTGTAACTGTTCGTCTTTGGTTCTTTTCGCCGGTTCTTAGTATTTAAGCTAATTCTCGCATTTTTGAGTTTCCGGTTAATCTTGTTCAGTTTCCTCTTCCACGAGTCTCCATATCTGTAGGTAAGTAACCTTGATCCGGAATTCGTTTTCGAGTAAGTTTAATTCGCATGTCTAGCTTCTTTTCCCCTTGAATTCGTAATTTCAATCTCTTTTTCGGTTCCACTTCATTGTATATATTATCGCGTCATTTTTCACAAATGGCGACGTTTCTCTGTTATGAATTTCTTGAGTAGCAAATTGTGGCATTCCTCCTCGCTACGTTTTCTGTGGTCTCGGTTTCTGACTCACTGCTGAATCTTGGTCCACTCCCAATTCGCTGTTCGTTCTTCCCAATGTCCAGGTTTTGCTATCGAGATTACGTTTATCCTGTTGAAATGGCCAATTCTAGTTTCCATCGTACCTTCCGTCTTGCTAGAAGAAAAAATACAGATAAATATTTTCCTTTCGCCACTCCGTCTCCGTTTGGATATATTCTCAATTTCATACGATATCCTCCGATTTCCGTGTAAAACTGATGGCTGGTTAAACTAGTAATCTTTCCTTCTTCCGCTGATTTTACTTTTTCTGTCCATCCACTTATTTTCCAGGTATAAGGTGCTAATCTGGCTCGATCATTTATTTCCTCGTCTTCCTCCGGTTGCCATTCCATTTCGTTTATTATGTCTTCCGGTAGGTTTTCATATGGGCCATCTTCATATAGTTCTAAAGTTACTTCGTTGGCGACCTCTTCCGGTGCTTCTCCTGGAATGTATTTTCTCCATTTTGGTTCTGTTTTCACCGTTTTCCATTTCCATTCTTTCTTACTTTCATCGTACACCTTTTTCCATGGTGTCGCTCGACAACATGAGTCGTCTACTGGTTGTAGTTTCGTGCTCAACTTTGGATCCTGTCTCCATACTTGATATATTGTTAATATTCGATCCATTTTCCTCTTCATTTCCTCTTGGAATTCTCTGATCTGTTTTTCTTTTTTCGTCGTGTTTTTCTTTTCTGGTTCATCCATGGCTATTATGTTTATAGTCTGTCCGTTTTCCCATTATACCTAGTTCGTATATTGGGTTCGTTCTCGTGGTCCGATTTGTCGCTTGTGGTACATTATAACCACGTCCTCTACCATTCCATCGTCACTGCTTTCTATGATTGGTTGGATGATTTCCTGATTAATTCGTCGAAATAATTCGTGTATTTGACAGTCGGGGTCTACCGATATTTCCTTTATTTCGTCGTTAGGCAATTTTATCCTTATTTTTATCGGTTCATCTCCTCTCATATCTCTTTGATGTTCTCCGTATTTGGCTATCAACTCGTCCGTTCTTTCATTGTCAAATCTCATGATGTCCGTGTCTCTTACATCTTCTACGAACATTTTCATTGAAATTGGCCTTGTTAGTGATAATCTATTAATATATTTTCTTGCTTGGTCTATTGCCTGTTCGGTCATTTTATCTGATTTTGTCTCATGATCTTTTGTCTTTCTTTCTCTAATCCAGGTTGTATTTCCTTAATATACATTGTTTTGATTTTTTGGCATATATCAGCTGTCGTTTCCTCGATTTCATTGTTGTCGAAAGTTACCACGTTTATTCCGTCTGGCCATATTAGTGCATCAGCCAAATGTACATCTCGTTTTATTTTCCTTCCTTTGTAATACAGTGGTCGGTTTTTGTAGCTGGTTCCTAACTTTTCTGTTACCCATTCGTATAGCTCATTGGTATTTTCACCTCTTGTTGCTATGATTTGTCTTGGTATCTCTGGATGATCGATAACTACCTGATATTCCTTTCTATCGTATTCTTTTAGATTTTCTTGGTGTCCTTTTATTATAGTTTTCCATGACGCTGTAAAAATACCGTTGTCTTGTTGATATCCTCTTGCGATTAATTTCATTATTCTACTGTAAGTTGTTGTATCTTTTAGATTGATAAACATCTCATTTTTACCAACTTCTTCTACTATCTCGTTGACTTCTCTTATTATTTCTATTTCGTCTTCTCTTGGGACATTTATTTCCATTCCTTCTATTTCTGATTTCGATCGTCTTTATTGGTTTGTTTTCCTCACATGACTGAAATATCTCTCCTCCCAAGCTGCTTATTTCACTTTCGTCTTCATTCCGTTTGTTCGTCTTGTATTTGTCTTAACATATTGATATGAGGTTTTTCTTTTTCCTCCGATTTACTCGTTTGCCCTTTTGTTTGGAGCCATATTTCCTTTAGTTTGTTCCGATTTGTTCCTCGTTCCAGTTTGGCTCCTCTTTTCTAATTCTTGCTTCTATTCTTTGTAGTAGTACCCTCTGAATTCGATTTTTCGTTATTATTGATTCTGACACCATCTTTCCTTCTTTTCCTTTTAACGTTGATGCTTCTTGTTCGTTTCTTTGTAGTTCTAATCTTTGCTCTTCCTCCATTCCTCGCGATAGCGCTTTCTCTGCTAATAATTCTATTTTCCGTTCTAATACTTGTTCTTGTTCTATTCTTTTTAGTCCTTCGTCTAATTTCTGTATTAGTTCTTTCTTATTTAATTGGTTCTTTTCTTGTTTCAGATTCTCTTTCTTCTTCCTTAATTGATCTTTCTCCTGCTCTAGAGCTTCTTCCTGCTCCCTCCTTTCGAGTGCGTTATCTAATTTTTGAATTACTGCTTCTCTTGCGAGTGATTCCACTTCGTACATTAGTGATTTTTCGTTTTGCTCTTCCGGTATTTCCTTTTGTTTTATTTCTTGGCTTTCGATTTCCTCTGGTTTCTCAATTTTCACTTCCTTTTGCTGTCGACGTTTTTGTTTCTCTTCTTCCGCAAATTCTTTGATTGCTTCTATTTTCTCCATTTTGTTCAATTCGTTTGTCTTTTCGTTGGCATCATCTCCCCCTTCGTTCTCAACACACTGCTCCGCAGTGTGGTTTCTCCTGGGTTTCCATTCTCATCATATTGATTCTTCGTGGAGTTTGTTTTCTATTTTCCCATCTCTGTTGAATTTCTTGGGCTTCTTCTGTTTGTAATCTTTGCCATTCCGCTTGTTGTTGTTGTTGATATTCTTCTGTTCTTTGTTCATACGTTTCTTCATTACTTCTCATTACGTTGATTCGCTGTTGCTGCGTATTGGCGGGTATCTGCTGCATCATTTCTCTCAATTCCATCGGCATTCTCTGTAATGTCTCTCGCAGCATGTCTATCTCTTGTATCACATTAATCTGTGGGTTCTCGTCTGTTGTTTGTTCCTTGTTGATTTGGTCCTCTTTTTATGTTACATCTTCTCGCGAGATGTCCTTTCTGGCCACAATTGTAGCATGCTCTGTTATCCGATTGTCTGCATATCCTCTCGGTGTGTCCTCTCCTGCCGCATCTCTGGCAGTTGTGGTTTCGGTAGCATTCTTCCGTTCGATGTCCAGTCCGTTGGCAGGTAGTACATGTCTCGTTTGTATTGGAATTGTTCCTGAAATTATTATTATAACTTACTTGGTTATTACCTCCATTCTCGGGGTTCCTTGTCGGTGGTGACTTGAACATCTGCTGCGCTCTGGGAATGAACTGGTTCATTGCTGGATTCGCATTGTTGCTTGGATTGTTGGTATTTGCGTTTGTTGTTGGTGTCGTTTGTTCTGTTGCCATAACTGCTACCTGATATCCCAATCCTAGATGTGCCTCACATCTATTCGCGATTTCTACTGCTTTATCCAATGTTTCTGGTGCCAAGCATCCGAGGTTGGCTCTTATATCTTCTCTTTTAATTCCTCTTACAAAAACATCTACCATTTTATCTTCTGGTATATCTTTATCTCCAAAAGCTTCTTTGCACAACTTTTTTAATTCACATGCGTACACTGCATTGGATTCGTCACGTCTTTGTTTCCTGTGTAGGAAGTCTAACATCTTCCTATTTCCCTTTTTCTCTATTCCGAATATCTTTATTAAAAATTCTTTTATCTCTGTCCACGTGTTTAATTTCGTTGCATTGCTTGCTTCCTCCACGAATACATCCTGTGCGCTCCCTTTCAAATACAGGGGTAGTCGCTCCTTTACTTTTTGGTCTGACCAATGGCAAATGGTCTTATATACTTCGAACTCCTTGATAAATGTATCTAGTTTGTTGAGGTTGCCATCGAAAGGCTCTCCCCTGAATTTCTCTCTAAATTCTCCTATCATTGCATTTGGGTTGGCTGTTGGAATTGTATTTGAGTTCGAATCGGTTATCATGTTCAGATTATTATCTTGACTTTTTGTTATCTCTTCCTCGCTTCCTGGTTCCGATATTTCTACTATATTCTCTGTATTAATTATTCTGCTTTCTTGGCTGCTACTATATTCAAAATCGTCTGGTCCGTTTTCTGATCCGGTTCCTGTTACTGTTACTGTTGATATCGCTGTGTTGACGCTTCTGTCACTTATTGCTTTTATCCTTTCTTCTTCTTCTAATAGGCTCTCTTCTTCTTTCTTTTGGTTTGGCTTCTCGTACAATATTTTTTGTTCTCAATGATTACGGTTATCCGCTGGTTTATCGCTGTGGCTTCTACTTCGTTGATTATCTCCTTTTACTTTGGTTTGCTCCGAATTTGCTTGAATTGCTTTGTGATTGCTCTAAAACTGCTCTAAATTGATTATCTCTTTTCTCTTTGATTTGCTCCGAATTTGCTTTGAATTGCTTTGCGCTTGCTCTGCAACTGCTTTGTCGTTTGCTCTAAAAATAAATAACACTTCCAATATTTTATACTTTATACAACTTTGCTCCTCCGTTTTATTATACTATATACTTTATTTCCCTTGTTCATGTTTTCCGCTGTGATCCTTCTTGTTTGCTTTACCCCCCATAATTTTAAGTCCAATTTAAATTATCTATAACTCGTATCAATTATCTATCAGCCTCGTATCAATTATCTATATAGTCTTATCAGTTATCTATATAGTCGCATCAATTATCTATATTTTATCAAATAAAATCAGTATCATCATATCATCATTCATTTCATTCATTAATTATTTTTCCTATGTCTCTCTGTTTCAAAAATTGTTTGCTTATTCCTCAGTCGCTGGCGCTCTATGGGCCTTTATCTAAATCCTTTAATTCTTAATCACTGGCATTCTATGGCCTTTATCTACATCTTTTAATCCTTAATCACTGGCGCTCTATGGGCCTCTAATTAAATCTTTAATCGTTAATCACTGGCGCTCTATGGGCCTCTATTTAAATCTTTAATCGTTAATCTCTGGCGCTCTCTGGGCCATTATCTAAATCTTTTAATCTCTAATCGCTGGCACTCTCTGGCCTTTATCTAACTCCTATTCCCTTTTTACTGGCGCGCTATGGCCTTAAATTCTCGTCTCATCCGGCATTCTATGGCCTCTATAATTTATCCTCTCTATTGGCTCTCTATGGCCTTCTCTATTTACTCGGACTTGAGTTTTCATCAGTGACCTATTGGGTGACTTGTCCGATGGACAAGCTTGAGGCCTCACACTGACTTCTCAATCCATGGCGTCTGTTGGGAGCGCATTTATCCGGTTACGCTTGCCTCACCGCCACTCGGATATCCGGTACTCGGTGTGGGATCCGGGTTATTGTACCGAACTCCTCGCTGGGTTAATAATCTAAAAAACATTCCCTCAGTACTCGGTGTGGGATCCGGGTTGTGTACTTCGGAGAATATAAAAGAATGGAAAACCTAGACGTTCAATCAAGCTCCAAAAGCGGTTTACTTGATTTCCCGAATAGTGAAAAGAAAAGGAAGAAAAATTTGGGCGCTGCAATTTTTTATTATCTCTGTCTACCGTCAGCCGCCCCGCGTCAGATTTCCAGCTCTGCTTGGCTGCCTCAATCTGATCCTTAGTAGGACCTTTCGAGTATGAACCATTTACCGGTTGGTTCACATCTCACCTACCGCTTGGTGTCCTCGATACTCGGTGTGGGATCCGGGTTGTGTATCGAGTCCCTACCCAGGTAAAAAAAATTCTCGGTCGATACTCGGTGTGGTATCCGGGTTTTTTGTATCGAGCGGTTCAGCGTCACTAGTCCCTTGGCTAGCAACAACCTGAACTCGACAGTCCGCCGCTGTCCTCTGGTGCCTCACCACCAGCTAGGGAAAAATGTTTCTAGGTACCTTTACGAGACTTTTTGGCTCTCTCACCTTCGGCGTCTAAATCATGCGCATTTTCTCTCACCTCTCAGTTCATCCCTTCACTTCCCCCCCATCAAAATTTGTGGTAATCGCATCAACAAGTCTCCCAAAAGAGGTGATCAATCTCTCGCCGGCTACTTGTTGACATTTGCGACTTGGCCTACCCCTTCATTTCTCAGTCAGGTTGATCAGGGTTTTCCCTCGGGTGAGCGTACTATCGTTTTGATAGCTCTTGTTATCACTTTTCACTCAGGTTTCACTTTTTCCTCCTCCTATCTCCATATAATATAGATAAAACATAAAAGAAATATACACTAGGAAACCTATTGGTTGTCGAAATTTTTCTGCCCAAATATGCGGTCTAGATAGATTCCGCTGCTTTTGTGTCTCTGTGCATGTAGTTAATTTTCCCTGATTCGGCTTTCGTATGTTACTTTAATTTTACTTGTCGTCATTTATTTACTCTTATTTATCGGTTACTCTTTTACACACATTATACATTTAATTATTAACTATTACAACTCATTTATTATCGATTACTACAACAATTTCATGGATAAAACACTGTAATTCGTTCCTTTATCTTTCTCTGACACAACACACAATGCGATTCTTTGGCACACCCCTGACAAAAACTCAGGTGCCCACAAGGTATTACCATCACCCGTGCTTCTTCCGTTCGACATACATAACATTCCCGATAGGCTTTGGTTTGCTCTTTTATCATTCGCATTATCTCATCTTCCATTGTTTCGACCTTTTTCATCATTATGCTCCACTCTTTGCCAAATTCGGCTATCTCCAATCTCATAAACAAAATTTCATATATCTTTTCGGTTGTTACTTCTTCGTCGATGTTAATTAATTTTATCAGAATACATAGTTCATCAGGGTAGAGGCTTGAAATCGATGCGACGTCTTCTTTAACTTTTCTCATTAATTTTTGTTTATTTATCAATCTCTCTAGGTTGTCATTTTTGATGTTCAGTATCTCTCTTAGTTTCGTTATTATCGGTTTAGTTTGGTCCATCTATTAATAAAACATTAATCAATATGGTCATTATATTAACTTATTATCGCTTATTCTCACGTTGGGTTTATTTGATTTTTCCCCGTTTAAATTCTTTTCTATTCTATTTATTTTACTTTCGTTCTCTTAACTTACCCCATTTACATTTTATCCCGATTTTTACCCTTTAATTAAATGTTGTTTGTTTTGTATCTGAGTTGCTTTGTTATTTTTATGCGTTACATTTCTTGTAGTTGGTTTGATCGTTTTCCATAGTTTTGGTTATTTTACTTTTTGTACTTGGTGGGTTAATCATTTGTTTATTGATCTATTATGTTTCCTTGGTCGTTGAGTTGTTTATTTTTGTTGCTCTAATGGTTGATAATTCTAATTTTCCAATCAACGAAATTTTTTACTGAGCTCCAAATTTGTACTGTCAAGTTGGTCGTTTTTCATCGTTCATTTGTAGTCCAATTGTGATCGTTTTTCATCGTTTATTTGTAGTCAAATTGGTCGTTTTTCATCGTTTGTTATCACGTTCCGTTTGTCAAGTTCATCTCTCCCTGGTCCGACCAAATGTCGTCTCGACATTTTCTATTTACTTGTAAGATTTTGTTTCGGTTTCCTTTGGTCTTTCCAAATGACAAGGCTTTCATTCCCGGCTGAGGGTATACTGACAAATTCTTTGTTGTTTCTTAACTTGGCTGTGTTGCTCTTTCCTAATGACAAACCTGAGTTCCCCAAATTTATACTTGGTAGGCGAGCCATTCGTTTCATTAGCGTTTTCTTATTTTGTAGTAAAATTGGTCGTTTTCCGTCGTTCTTTATTTAGTTTCATTTATTAGGTTTGATTCTTGTTAATCTGTCTTCTGTTCCTTTGTCATCTCTCCTAGGTTCGGCGAAAATGTCATCCCGACATTTTCTGTTTAATAGGTTGTTTTGTTTTTTCTAATTGATCAAGCTTTCATCCCGGCTGAGGGTGTACTGGCAAACTTTCTGTTGTTTCTTGACTTGGTTGGGTTGATTTTTCCAATAGACAAAGCTTCAATCCCGGCTGAGGGTGTACTGGCAAACTTTCTGTTGTTTCTTGACTTGGTTGGGTTGATTTTTCCAATAGACAAAGCTTCAATCCCGGCTGAGCCCCCAAATTTATATGTGGGGTTAGTGGTGTGGAATGACCTTCACCCCAATCATATAAAATAGTTTTTTGCTCCCTCCAATGGTTACCCGTTGCTAGGCAACGTTGGTAATGTAACCACTGGTCACAGGACGTCCAAAGGTGAGTTCCGATATCAGAACTGCTAAGGGTTAGTCCTATGTCGGGTTCAGCGGACTGCCGTTAGAAGGCCTATGTCCGTCTTCTATTTCAGGTCCCTTTATCACTTTCTATTTAATACTTTCGTTCCTATATTTATTTACAAATAATATCATAATAACGAAACAATTTTTATTCAATGACAAACAAATTAAATTATCATCAGACATTGAGTTTCTCATCTTATTTGGCTACTCCTTGGGCACGTCTTCGCAACCGCTCGGTTCGACCCGGTCGAGCGTGTGATCTGGGCTTCTTGCTAGCTGATTGGGCTCTTTCTTGGTCGCGATAGGCTAATTGTGCCGGAGCGAATACCAGAGGGTAAGTCACTGCACTTCCCTCCTGGCATGCCGACAAGGCGACCTCCAATCCTTTGATTTGTGTTCGCTGCGCCTGGTTCAACACTCTTTCCTCTTTCCAGCCCTGTTGTGCGGCAGTGAGGCGCTGGTATAATGATTTCATTTTCTCGGGTTCGGCCCAAGTGGCTTTCAGCTGTTGCATCTCTCGACTCTGTTGTAGAAGTTGTCGGTGCAGGTGTTGATTTTCTCGTCTGAGTTCCTTCAGCTCTTGGTGCAATATTTTCGTGGCTTTCATTTCTAAAATTACAATATTTAAATGATTAGTCGTTTACAATATTGATTCAACTCTACTGATCCTCTCTATTAATTATTTTTACGGTGTATTATCGGCTGCGTCTCATGCGTCTTAGATGGTTGGTGTTAGTACTCTGGGTGGTCAAAGTTTAATGACAAAAACATTCTATCTTTTTCTATCAATTATTATCTATGAAATTTTTAGAAGATTATTGCAAAAAGAGTAAAAATTTATATTTCCTTTTGTTACATTAATTGTCGAAGTAATTACTTGAGAAAACTAAAAATGGAATAACTCTTGACACATAAACATTTATTAAAAAAAAAACTAAAACATATCGATCTAATTTATTCACGACCATTAAATCGTTCGCTCCTTCGATTGTTGTGTTTGTAATTCCACTGAGGATGCCTGCTCGCATAAGTATGATCGCCGGTCTGACGGGATCCGAGTCGATTTCGAAGAGTTGACTGCACTAGTTTCTCCGGTATCACCATTTTTGTCGGTGCTGTCATCTGCATTAGCCTCGGGTCGTCTAGTTCGAAAGACACTCCATATTCTGGCGGGAATCCATCGGTACTCGGGATAGCACCACTTGCGATATCTCTGTTCACTTGAGCTAGTCGCTGTCGGGCCAACACCGCTTTCCGGTGGTACTTTCTTTCGAGTTCTTCCATCTTCATGGCCGCGTATTCGGCTCGCTGGCGGGCTTCTCGTGCTGGATTGTGGCCCGGCTCGCGCTTAATCGCGATACTTGGCAACTCGATCTCTTCCGCTTGATATTCTGATCTTCTTGGCCAACTGGAGTCTCCGTAAGTGGATAACAGATATCCGTTATCCCACAGAACTTGTCGGTATCGAGCGGCAGAAGCGCTCGGGAGCTGTAGAGTCACTCGAGAATTGTCACTCCAATTGCCATGCGGGTCTCTGCGATCTAAACGTGAAAAATAATTAATTACCCATCATTCTTATCGATGCGCCTGCGCGTGTAAAACATGGACGTTAGTGATTTACGCTATTTTCTATCGAGTGTTACTAGGGTGAATTTTTGTGATGATAAAATTTGAAACGTAACGTGCGACATTACCTGATCTCTTCTCTTCACTAGGCATCTGAGTATCATTTCTTGAGATCCGGTCTCGTAAGGAGTCTCGAGCTCGAGCACGTCCACTATCGGTACTAGTTGTTTGGTGATTCATTTACGCAGTATGGAATGTGAGTTTTTACCGTGTTCTTTTATATTCGTGAATTATTTGCGAGGGCGTGGTGGGGTGAATGAACTGTTATTTTATTTTATTCGTTTTCGCGGTGGAGTGTTAATATAATTATTTTAGTTATTTATTGTTGATTATTTGATACTGATCATTATTTATTTTGTTTAGTTTGGCGGTAAAAGTTCATTTCTATTGATCGCTTCATCTTCCTTTGTTATGATAAGTTGATATGATCATCGTCACCGACTTGTCACTCGTGTCAGATTTTTGGTGATTTATTCCGCGGTAATCTCGGACTATGACCTGTTCGTAGTTTATTTAGCGTATGAACAAACAATTTGATCTGTATTGGGTCTATGTATCAATATGCAGTTAATCACAAATTTTCACTTGTCGATTGGAATTTTGGTGCTCATTATCTGAATTGCTGTTCTCATTCGACGACGGTGTATCCCAGAAAACACTCCACTACGAGTCGCTCCGGATTATTGTCATTGCCGAAAGAAGATTTAATTGTGCATGCTGGTTAGGGAGAAACTGCTGGGTGGAATACTTGATGACAGATATTCCGTGAAAAGGATACCACGGTTGGGAAAGAGTCTAAATCTTCATTTGGACGTTTAGTTGGGACGTGTTATTGCACTATGGTTTGTCCTCTTATGTGGAACTTCTGATTTTATCGCTTTCATTAATTTCAGGGTGTTCCTAATTTTATTCGATTTCAAAGATTCAATATCATTCGTGGCAAGTCTGTGGTATTCAAATCCCTTCACGAAAACTGAGTTCTTATGTTTACATCTACGAATCATTTGTGTTATTTTGTTATCTTGGTCTATTATCATTGTGTACAATCATTAATTGATTTATTCGTGTGCGGTTAATATGATTATTTTGGTCGTTTTTTTATCGGTTATTCGTAACATAATAAATTTTATTATCCTTGAATCGCATATTTATCTTTCAATTAGTGGAAAGGGTTCATCGTTAATCGTTACTTGGGTTTATCATTTATCGATGTCTAATGCCTTAATTTTTATTACTGTTATGAAATTTTAGCGGATCTATATCCTGGCGTAATTTTTTCAGAATCAGTTGTTTCTACTCTGTCGTTTACTGTTGCGTTTCTTTACTCCATTTACTGATTTAGATTAGATCCGAGGATACTTTAAATCATTAATATTCATTAAATTTTTCTTGATTTTTATTACGTGAGTAGTTAATTTTGGATCATTTATTTAATTAATCCCTATCCCCTGATTACGTTGCAAAAGTCTTCTCGTTATAGTATATTCTGGTCACAAATTTAGTTATGGTTTCATTATTTGAATAATTTATTTACGTCACATCTAGTTTAATTTTATGGATTAATTACTTTAAATTACTTTAGTTTAATTTCCATTTATTTATTAAATTTATCTGCATCGCATCGGTTTCAAGTCCCCACTACCCGAGCCTTGATTTTAGTCCTAAAGTTCTTGTGTTCATATTAGATTTTACGAGTGCCCACTGGACTACTCGGTGTTATCATTTTAGCCGATGTGTAATTTAATATTTAGGTCGATTTTACGGGAGATGGGTGAAAGAGATCTAGCCAAAAGTCTAGCTCTCAATCTTCCCACTGCCCCTATACGGTAGAATATTTACGTTCGAGATCCGTCGTTACGCACGACAGAGCTCTCACGGGCACACACTGTAGGCGGAGAAACCGCACTTACACAGTGTGACTAGTTATGTTATGATTTTACTTCCTTGTGTGATGTGTGGCTGTGGGCCAGAAAAATTTCGACTCGTAAAACTGAAGATTCACTTTTTCATAAATACATATATTTGTTGAAACAATTTCATCATAGCTCGTTCATAGTTCATACATATCAACATACGACAAGAGGTTCCCACACATACGATCAAGTAGAGCTTACATTAAGATACTTGATTCGCAGAATGAAAACGATTATCGAGAGTTGTTCCTTTGAATTGGTCCGACAAAAGTAATTTGTTCACTGAGTGAAAAGTAATTTTTTTTCATTAAAACTTTGTGAAAATGGATTGGTATTTATACCTGTTCTGTGACCCTAACCTTGCGTGTTATTTTTTATGCGTTAAAACAAAATTTGACCTTGCAATTATGTGTCTAATTAATTTCTAATTTATTATTATTTTTTGATTTCTTTTACAATTTACTCCTTTATTTTTATATTTTTAATCATTTCTGATTAAAATTATTTTATTTTTGTTCGCTTTATTCATGAACTCTTTTAATTTTTCGTAAATTGTCACTTTTTCGGTCAAATCTTTTGTTATCATGTTATTTCTATGTCCATTCGTGCGTATCTTGGTGCGTTTGTTAATATTTTAATTTAATTTTATGTTTTCTATTTT
Source organism: Schmidtea mediterranea (assembly GCA_022537955.1). Taxonomy (NCBI): domain Eukaryota; kingdom Metazoa; phylum Platyhelminthes; order Tricladida; family Dugesiidae; genus Schmidtea; species Schmidtea mediterranea. The sequence goes on along the minus strand of CM039679.1, from coordinate 27,158,607 downwards.
ATATGTTAAATTATGTGTTTTTCTCGCATTTTTTAGGTGTTTATTAGATGTTTAAGGGTCCGATTTTGAAATGTGCGTGTTGTGTTTGCGTGCTGTTTCCAATCCATTTAAACAAAAGCTTGTACTGGCCCAACAATAGATTTAAACAATTTTCAAAGCCGTTTGTGTTCTGGCCCAACAATTCTTATTTCTAGATATTAGATAATTCACAACACGCTTATTTATATCTCAGTAATAATAATAATAGTGTGGGGTTAGTGGGTTTCGTGACCTTAACCCCATTACATACAAAATATTTCAATGCCCGCCAATGGTTACCCGTTGCTAAGCAACGCTGGAACTGTAATCCATTGGTCACAGGACCTCCAAAGGTGAGTTCCGATGTCAGAACTGCTAAGGTTTAGTCCTATGTCGGGTTCAGAGGACTGCCGTTAGAAGGCCTATGTCCGTCTTATCTTTCAGGTCCCTTAATTATTCCTTTCTTATTTTACTCGTGCACATTAATCGTTATGAAGAAACAAGTTAATAAAAACACAATTTTATTTCATTTGAATTTCAGTTTGTTAATCATTTGCTTTCGCCTTGGGCACGGCGTCGTAATCGTTCGGTTCGGCCTGACCTGGGATGCGGATGAGATCGCTTGTTGGAAGGTTTTGGCTTATCTTGGTCGCGGTAGGCCAGCTGTGCCGGCGCGAAGACTAAGGGGTATGTCACGGCACTACCCTCCTGACACACTGACAGGGCGACTTCCAAACCTTTTATCTGAGTTCGTTGGACTTGATTCAACAATTTTTCCTCTTTCCAACCTTGTTGGGCCGCAGTAAGGACTTGGTATACACTTTTCATTTTTTCCGGTTCCGCCCAGGTGGCTTTTATCCTCTGGAGTTCACGACTTTGCTGGAGGAGTTGTCGATGGAGGTGCATGTTCTCGCGCCGGAGCTCCTTCAGTTCTTGGCTGAGAATTCTTGTCGCTTTCATTTCTTTGGAATCCGCATTTCGGCGATTTCGGCCTGAGAATGCCTATTGTGGGTGTCTGCGGGCATAAGCATGCTCGTCTTGTAGCCTCGGTCCAAGTCTGTTACTGAGAGCTGGTTGGATCAATCTCTCAGGTAAGATCAGTGTCGTTGGGGCGGCCATTTGCAGGAGTCTTGGGTCATCGAGTTCAAATGACACCCCATAGTCCGGCGGAGACCCATTGGTGCTAGGAATGATTCCGCAGGCGATATCTCGATTTATCTGCGCAAATCTCTGCCTGGCCATCACCGCCTTCCGATGGTACTTCTTCTCTATCTCTTCTATTTTCATCGTTGTGTACTCAGCTCGCTGGCGAGCTTCTCGTGCCGGGTTCCTGCCCGGTTCCCGCTTGATGGCGATGCTTGGCAACTCAATTTCGTCTCCACGATCATTGGGTCGACGAGGCCAATTGGGTCTTCCGTAAGTAACCAATTCGTACCCTTGGTCCCATAGCGCTTGCCTATACCGAGCGGCAGAGCTACTAGATATTTGCAGGGTAAATCGGGAGTCATCACTCCATCCTCCATGCGGATTTCTGCAATCTAAAATAAGCATTATAATTATCATTCAAACAGAAGGTTAGATTTTGGAGTTTGTATGTTAATTATGGGTAACCTAAAATGGAATTAAGGTTAATGGTCGGTTGGGGTGGTATTAATTCACGATCAGTTATTAAACGGAAAACTTAAGCTTTATCAGTTTACGTTTGGTATTTATACTGGGGCCATTGATTGATTTGCCGCTTGACTAATGAAGTCATTATTATTATTCTTAATTCAAAACTTAATTATCGTGGAAAGTAACATAATATTTTCAGAGAATTTCGTCGGTTGGAAGAAATTACTTATAAATAATATTTATTTAATTTTCTGATTCTAGCATATTCCTCGGTTGACTGGAGAAATTAACAGTGGTCAGTATTATATTGCAATCAGTAGTCCAGGTGAGTAGATTAATGGAATTATATTTCGTTATCTCGTGTCATTGTTTCAGTTGAACGGCGTTTAGGAGTATAATATGTCAATCTGGAGATTTAATTTCTCACTGTTCAAGTTAATTTCAGAAAGCTTTGGAATCACTGATTGTGGTTTTAACCTTACCAGATTTTCTGCGGTGAGCCCAAGAATTCATATCTGTTGGCTACTCATCTCTAAATTCCAATTCTCTCAATTATTCCGTGGATATCAACTCCTTCTCCGGTGTTCTATCCCTCTGGATTGACAGAAGGTCGTCTCTCACTAGATTTCGTCGTCGTGGGAACCTCGTTACACAATTTTCCGATGCAGTGCAGTTGGCTATCTCCTGATTATTGATATTCCTGGCAGGGTTCAATGGGCGGATTTCTATGCTAAGCCTACGAGTGGTCTATTCTATTATGACCGGATTCTCATTTACGTCTCTCATGTTTCGGGGTATCTCCAACTTGTCAGAACATTATGTTCACTGGGTTATTTGTGATCGTGTTATTACTAAATTTTGTTATGATTTTTAATCGAATTAGATGTGTTTTGATTATTTTTTTCAATATTTGTGTCAATCTTGTAATATGAAATCTACCATAGTCATTTGATGTTGTTTAGCGGACTACATAGTCGATAGATTTGATTCTTAGGGCTATTACGGGCCTTATTTACGTATTGATTATCATCATCTTAGTTCATTTAGAATTAGTCATCTATACCTAGTTCTATTCAGTCTCCTATTTTACTGCGTTGACTTACATTTGTTTAAATACCTTTAGTCACATTTATTTACTTTTATTAATCAATTGAGTTACCAGTAGTCTTTCTTACTCATAACTAATTTACTTATAATTAGGTTTACTTATAACTAATTTACTTATAATTTCTCTAACCCATGACCAATTCACTTATAATTTTATACTAATTTGTTTATAATTAATTTTGCTTATAGCTACTTTACTTATATTTAATTTCACTCATCAGTACTTTACTTAAACTAATTAAGTTCTATATTTTAGTTATTCCACATGATACTCTACTTACTCCCTTATATTTCTAATTAATTTTATCTAACTCAAGGCATTCAAGTACTATTAGATTTTTAACGTATTTCAGTAGATTGCCGATGTATCAAGTATTTTAGTTGCATCTCGTTCTCAGGTTATATACACTATTCTCCATTACGGTTCTCAATGTATTTCATTTTTATCAGTTCGATATATCCGATTACTTTTCATTATTTTAATAGGGTTAAATTGCTTTCATTAGGTTTAGAAAAGTACAATCGTTTTCGTCACTTTTGTTAAGTTTCCTTTATGTTTCATTACTTTAATAACTTATGTCTACTTGCTGTTGATAATTTTATGATTACTACGTCTCTTTAATAAATTAGAATCGTTCCTCATTACTTTAGTACTCTAAGTTACATTTGCCATCCTTAGTATATTTAATCATTGCGTTGACTTTAATTTTGTTACATTTAACATCTTTAACTAATTTCGTTATATTTACTTTCTTTAATTATTTTCGTTGGGTTACTTTTCTTTAATTAATTTCATTAGATTTACTTCCTTTAATTAATCTCGTCGGATTAAATATCTTTAATTATTACGTTAGACTTAATATTTTTGATTATTATGTTGGAATTAATTATTTCGTTAGAATTACGTTCGTCACATCGATATCGAGTTTCCACCTCCCGACCCTCTCCATTTTGATCTTAAGGAATTGTTTTTATATTAGATTTTACGAGTGCCCACTGGACTACTCGGTGTGATCATTTTAGCCGATGTATAGAATTGATTTTAGGTCGAATTTTCGGGAGATGGGTGAAAGAAAGCCAGCCAAAAGACTAGTTCTCGATCTTCCCACCGCCCCTATAAACGAATATAATATTTACGTTCGAGGCCGTCGTCACGCACAACGGAACTCTCACGGGCACACACTATAGGCGGAGAAACCGCACTTACACAGTGTGACTAGTTATATTTGAGTTTAATGACTTGCATATTGTGTGGCTGTGGGCCAGAAAAATTTCGGCATGTTGTGGGGTTAGTGGTGTGGATGACCTTCACCCCAAACATACAATATAGTTTTCGCCAGCCAATGGTTACCCGTTGCTAGGCAGCGTTGGTACTGTAACCACTGGTCACAGGACCTCCAAAGGTGAGTTCCGATATCAGAACTGCTAAGGGTTAGTCCTCTGCCGGGTTCAGCGGACTGCCGTTAGAAGTCCTATGTCCGTCTTCTTTTCAGGTCCCTTTATTACCTTCTCTTTATTATAGCTCTTTACTAGATTTACTTGCAAATAATAACATAATAAACTAAAACAATTTTATTCATTATCAACTAAAAGAGTTAGATCTTCAAAAGTATGGATTTGTTAGTTCATTTAGGCACTCCTAGGGCGCGTCGACTCAACCGTTCGGTTCGACCTGGTCTGGCATGTGAGCGAGGTTTCTTGTTGGTCGATTGGGATTTTTCTTGGTCGCGATAGGCCAATTGTGCCGGAGCGAATACCAGAGGGTAAGTTACTGCACTTCCCTCCTGGCACGCCGACAGGGCGACCTCCAATCATTTGATCTGCGTCCGTTGCGCTTGATTTAATGCTCTTTCATCCTTCCAGCTTTGTTGTGCTGCAGTAAGACGCTGGTATAACGCTTTCATCTTTGCCGGTTCGGCCTAAGTGGCTTTCAATTGTTGTATTTCTCGACTTTGTTGTAAGAGTTGTCGGTGTAAATGCTGGTTTTCTCGTCTGATCTCGTTTAATTCCCGGCTAAGTATTCTTGTTGCTTCCATTTCTGAAATTAAAATATTTAATGATTTGTCATCTGTAACGTTAATTTAATTCTATTGGCTCTTTCTTTTAATTATTTTCACGATCAATGCAGTACATTAACGGCTGTTTTTCATGCGTCCCAGATAGTCTGTGTTAATACTCTGGTTGTTCAAGGTTTAGTCGAAAAACGTTTTACCTTTTCACATTATTTACTGTTTATAATTTTAAAAATTTACTGAAATAGTTAGAAACTTATATCATTCATTTATACTAGTGTAATTATTTAATTAATAAAACTATAAATTGAATAACAACTAAAACATCAACATTTATTGTGAGACAAAAACTAATTAATCTAATCTACCAGTTCATTTAGGTTCATCAAAATGTGTGTTTCTTTGACTTTTGTTGGTGAAGTTCCATTGGGGATGTCGGCTAACATACGTGTGATCTCCGGTTTGGCTGGATCCAAGTCAATTTCTGAGCGTTGGTTGGATTAACTTTTCGGGTAGAACCAGTTTAGTTGGTGCTGACATTTGCATCCAACTTTTTTGCATCCAACTCGAAAGAGACTCCGTACTCTGGAGGAAAGCCATCTGTACTCGGAATAGCTCCACTTGCTATGTCCCGGTTTACCTGATCTAATCGCTGTCTGGCTAGAACTGCCTTCCGATGATATTTTTGTTCCATCTGTTCCATCTTCATTGCTGTAAATTCGGCGCGTTGGCAAGCTTCTCGCGCTGGATTTTTGCTGAGTTCGCGCTTGATAGCGATGCTCGGTAGTTCGACTTCCTCTGCTCGGTATTCAGATCGACTAGGCCAGCTGGAATCTCCGTAAGTGGATAAGAGGTATCCATTATCCCATAGTATTTGGCGATACCGAGCGGCGGAAGCGCTCGAAATTGGAAGAGTGACTCGGGAGTTATCGCTCCAACTTCCATATGGGTCTCTACGATCTGAATACATAATAGCTTTAATTATAATTCATAATTACAAATGTCTATTCGTGAAAATAAATGTGAATGTTTGTAGCCTATTCTATTTCAACTGCACGTTCTTAGAGGGGTTAGTTTAAAGGTAAAGGCAAAACAAAGAAAAATGAGATATACGAAAGTACCTTGTTGCCTCTCCCCACTTGGCATACGAGTATCGTTTCTCGAGATTCGTCCCTGTAGAGAATCCCTTGTTCGTTTATATCCACGATCGGCACTTGTTGATATCGGTTCCATCGAGATTTGAGTATTATAATTTGTAAGTGTTTGCTAGTCCTTATATAGTTGTAAATTTAATTGATGTGACGTAGCTGTGTTAGATGAAAATTTAATTTATCTTTATTGGTTCACAATTTTCCGCGCTTCGATTTATTATTCTGGAAATTGTCATTGATATCAAAAGGTATTTGTTTTAATTACATTTGGTTGGTGAAATTCTATTGTAGTTGTCATCGACGTCATTGATCATATTACGATCTTCACAAATCTGCTGGTCGGTGAACGGATTGGCCCTTGTGACAGTTGTTTACTTACTGTTAGAATTTATAAGTAATGACACAGGTCTCATTGGAACTGTGATCTGGTACCTGTCATTTGGTCGGTATCATTGCCTCATAATTCACATTTGTAAATAGTTCTGTTTACTCGTATGTCAAAATTCGGACTATGACTTATCTGTGAACCGATTGCTCATGTCGTCGTGCAAATTATTTAATTGTGCGTCGTTGTTCTACTGGATCACGTTATTGTAAACTTGTTATTAATTAAGAAGGTGAAATTTTCAACTGATTTACTTTTGAGCTATTCTCCTATTCGATGGCACGAACTCTATCAAGGTTTCTATCGGATTCCGCTTATTCCTAATGATATATCCGATCGGAGTATCTAATTTCATCTACTTGCCATGAAGAAGGTCATTATATTGCGTTAATCGATGTCTACTCTTGGTTGAACTCTTGGATGCTGTTGTGATATTTGAATTTTGGAATTTAATATAAATTTGTTATTTTTGTTATTGAATGCTCGTGATATTATTCATGGTTCGATCTTTGTTTCATGACGTAAGGGTCTATATTTCGTCATTTTATGATTTGCTTATTTTCGCCAATTTAGTCGAGAGTTAGTTTTGACCATTACTCTTTATTCATCTATGATACCTACTTAATTGTTATCAATTTACGGTATTCAACTTCTATCTGTTGGGTTATGATATGCAATTATTTATTACTGATTTTGACAATTGATCCCTTACATCTTTTAATTGTGGATTGTGTCCTGATGTTTATCGCATTTTAACGATTAGACTTATTATGATATTTACTACATTTTTATGAATCATTCCTATTAGGATATCTATTTACGTCAGGTTCGGTTTAGTATTATTATTTTTGTTGCCTTTTATTTATTATCGACAGTACAATTGTATCATTTAAATCATTGAATTATCCTTTGATCAATTAATCACATCTTTATCTTTCAATTGGTTAAAGAAATTTAATTTAGTCGTTAATTTAGTTCACTATTTATCAATGATGAACACTTTAATTTACTAATTATCTTACGAAATGTTAGCTGATCCATATCACATCGTTATTCCTTTTTGGAATTAGTTACTTCTGCTCTATCATCTACAATTTAGTTGTCCATAATTTTAGTAAGATTCAGTTTCTTTACACTATTTTTCCGGCTTCATACTCATGAATTTTATTAGCTTGGATTAATCAGAGGATAATTCAATCATTGACCACTTTTAAAAATTTACTTTCTTTTTATTACATAAGTAGTTTAATTATGGATTGGTTTTATTTAATCACTTAAACTACATTTCAATTACTTTACAAAAATTATTCTTTTCGTTGTATATTTTAGTCATAAATTTAGTTACAACTTTTTCATTTTATTTAAATTAATTTATTTACGTCGTCTCGAATTCAAGTCCCCACTTCCCGAGTCTCAATTTAGTCCTAAGGTTCTTGTGTTCATGTTATATTTTACGAGTGCCCACTGGACTACTCGGTGTTATCATTTTAGCCGATTTGTAATTAGATATTTTAGGTCGATTTTACGGGAGATGGGTGAAAGAGTGCCAGCCAAAAGACTAGTTCTCAATCTTCCCACCGCCCCTATAATGGATAGAATATTTACGTTCAAGATCCGTCGTTACGCAAGACAGAGCTCTCACTGGCACACACTATAGGCGGAGAAACCGCACTTACACAGTGTGACTAGTTGTGTTTTGATTTTAATAACTTGTATAATGTGTGGCTGTGGGCCAGAAAAATTTCGACTCATTAAAAAGAATTCATTTTTCGAATACATATATTGGTGCATTTCAGTAAAAGCATAGTTGGCTATTAATTCATTTCATTCATACAGAATCATGCGACAAAGAATTCCCACATGCACGAGTCAGTAGAGCTTACCTGTAAGATACTGGGTTCGTGATGTGGAAATAGTTGCCAAGAGTTGTTTCTACTACTGAAAAGAGTTCTTCTGAATAGTAATTATTCACTGAGTAAAAAAGTGATTCAAAAAAAATGGTTAAAACTTTGTGAAAATGGATTGGTATTTATACCTGTTCTGTGACCCTAACCTTGCGTGTTAATTTTTATGCGTTTGGTGGGTTACAGGGTTTCGTTATTTGCTTATCTTCAAGGTTGCCCCAGTAACGCCATACAAAATGATGCTAATCGCCACTTGGCACCCGTTGCTAAGCAACGTTGGTAATGTGTTCAAGTGGTGGATTGCCCGCAAAAATTGAATATCATTGCTAATACTATAGTTGCTCGGACAATCCTCGGGTTCACGAGCTGTCGATAGAAGACTTGTGCTCGCTTAGCTCTGTCCCCTGTAGAAATTCTAGATCAGGTTCCTAATTGACTGTAGAAAGCTGAGACAATATAAGAATGGTTACGACAATGCCGACATATAATTCTATTAAAGAAACAACTCGACTAAGACTAAAACTACTCTATTTGAATCAATAACATGTGCAAGGATTACTACTCGATGTTTTGGAGTTGGGTTGCTCGACGTCGGGCGCGCTCCTTGCGTCCCGGTCGACGATTATTTGCTGGAGAGATAGGTTGTTCTGCTGGCTTGGTAGTTTTCTGCTGTACCTGGGTTGGGGCGAAGACGAGCGGATACGTTACCGCTTCCCCTTCCCGGCAGACTGCTAGGGCGACTTCGAGTCCCCGAATTTGAGTGCGCAGGCTTTGGTTAAGCTGCCGCTCCTCTGTCCAGCCTTTCTGAGCTGCGGTCAGGCGGTGGTACAATGTTTTTACCTTTTCCGGTTCCTTCCAGGTTGCTTTAATCTGTTGAATTTCGCGGGTCAATTGAATAATTTGGGTGAGTAACTCCGCATTTGACTGTCTTGCGCGTTCCAGTTCAGCTTGGAGAATTTGTAGAGACGACATGACTATAATAAAAGAGAACATTTAAATTTCTTATTGCCTCAATTAAATCCAGTTTTATTCAGTTAAACAAATTTTTGGAGCAAGTTTATCTATGAGATTAAATAACACAAAAGACATTTAATGCTTAGATCGATTACGACAAAAACTTTATAGTTATTCATAGTCATTCTTCGGGGAATTGTCTCTTCAGACTTCTCTTCAGAGCCGCCACCGTATAAGGCCGTCGGGTATCGCGGGCCGGTTGAGGTGGATATGCCTCCGCGATACGCCCGGCGCGGATGTCCTCCTCTACGTTCGTGAGGTACATCCGGGCTTTGACCACATTGAGGTCCACTTGCTCCTGCACCCTTTCCCAGTGGGTGAGGAGGTTCCTGGCGTGTTCATATATCTTTTCGGCCGGGTATTGTTGTCCGGCGAGTCCACAGGGATCTGATTCGAGACCCAACAATCGCCAAGTGGTCGGGTATGACCACCGGGGTCGAAGTTGGTCGATGTTGGCGGCATTTTGCGGTGCCTTCCTCGGTATGGTTCACCTGCTGCTTGAACAGTATTTCGGTAGAGTGGCATGTCCTGAAATAGCATGGTGAATGTATCGTTAAGAAAATGAAACTTTTAAATGAATTTTTTCCGAACCAGCTGTATGGTATAAAGCTCGTGCGGTAAAGGATTAACTCATTACATGGCAACGTTGATTATTTACGGCAGCGTCAGAGTTAAATAACTCTTAATAGGGGAAAACACCTATCGTACATGGTAAGACTGGCACGTTTGCTGTTAGTCGTCCCAAGCATCGTCCACACTCACGGATTCAACTCGTTAACAAAATGAAGTTCTTCCTTCTGGTAATCCATGCGTAGGAAGTTACGTGATATTTCAGGCTAAAACTTAGTTCCGGGACTACATGTCACATCTTATGCTTAAGAGATCGAATTTATTTTGTACCCAATGAATTGGTGGTCAGCACAGTGTTTACGGGACGAAAATGACGGGTACCTCATATAACCACGTTCAAGCCATGATTGAATCTAAGAGCGCGGAGGAATAACATGGTTTCGAATTTAGTCTCCATGAATAATCTTACCTTTAAGGTTCGGAGGGCAGAATGAATTATTAATTTTCCAAAGTCTTGGGGAATGGACATCGAATTTAGGTGTTATAATGAGGGTGATTATGGTTAGTCGGATGGTTAAACATTGTGTATAACTAAATTACGGGAGATTCTTATTCATTAACTGTTTGTAATTTTTAAGTGAATTATTTACAAAGCCTGATCTGGTAAATCCATGATTCGATGTGATGAAAATCGATGATGGCCTAGTGCGATGGTAGGCGCGTTTCCTTTAGACGGAATTGTTTACTGTACAATGATCGATATTTACAATCAGCCGGATTTCCGGTTGATTAAAACCGTTATCGATTTGCTAGTTAGGTTGGACTTTATATTTGGTAGCAATCAATGTTTCTAATTTAATCATGACTCTATTTTTCCGGTCTGATTCAAAGTTTATTTTAGTAGATTAAGCTGACAGGATCTCGTCGTGGAATTTTCAATATCCGGGATGTGTGAGGTCGACTGGATAATTTAATGCATCTGTCTGGAACTTTTAGCTAAGATTGGATTTGAATTTTAACTCTATCGCCTGATTCGTCATAGAGTGTTGGAAATAATTACTACTTCTACTATCGGCTTATTGAAATCTGCTATTTCGAAATGCTCGTAGTCTTTCTGTTAATGTAACTCTTATTAAATCATCACTTCGCCAATTGTCATTTGAGATATATCTATTTGATGAAGTTGAACGGATTCTACACGCGTCGTGGGCTAATTTCTTATGATGTTGTTGGTTTATTTAGCAAATTTGTGATCGTTCGTTTGGTTTCTTCGGGGAATCGTCAGATGGTTCTCGGGTCTAAAACGGGTGTCAGGATATTCATCAGATGTTAAGAAAATCTTTCTTAGGCCAAACGTTAGCGTCGAGTTAAATCTAATGTTATTTTGTTTCACAATGAGTTAATCTATTCACATTACTGATTCTGATCGGTATCGATTTTATCCCTATTTTTCAACACTGGTGATGATTTGAACTTTTATAACGATAATCACAGGTTAATAACCTGTCAATTTCATTTAATAACGTATTGGTATTTATTTTTTATTTACTCATTAGTTTATTTATTGCTATCTTAATAAATTATCCGTTTATAATCACAATTACTTCATTTTAATCAAACCTTGTTTTAATTTTTGTTAATGAATAATTTTCCACGCTAAATTCTTGTTCTGGATTACTAAATTGTTAAGCAAGGAGTTAATTTATTTTAATCCACCTAATATCAACAAATTACATCAAGGGAAAGTCTTCGCTATTTAGGCAATGAATTACTCAACGAATTATTTTATTTTAATCAATAGTTTTCCGCATTTAACCAAATGATTACTTTTAATTTTGTTAATGATCTTTTCCGTAATTTAATCAATGAAATATTTTTGCTTATTAATCAACGAAATTATTTATTTTAATCAATAATCTTCAGCATTTAACCAAATGATTACTTTACTTTTAGTTAATGATCTTTTACGTTATTTAATCAATGAATTGTTTGCTTATTAATCAACGAAATTATTTTATTTTAATCAATAATTTTCAGCATTTAACCAAATGATTACTTTACTTTTAATTTGATGATTTCAAAATATCCATGATTTTAGCTATATCAACGATTCAATTTGTTTTATTCCCGTGCCCTTTCCCTTTAATAAGCCTTAGGCGTATTTTATGTTCATGTTATATTTACTGAGTGCCCACTGGACTACTCGGTGTGATGATTTTAAGCCGTATGTAGTATGATTTTAGGTCGATTTTACAGAACTGAGAAACGAGGAAGCAGCCAGAGACTTCTTCCTTATTCCTCAATTCAGCTATAGGGGTAAATATTGACGTTACGACCGCTGCGTTGCGCACGCTGAGTCTTCACGGGTACATATCATTGGCGATTTTCCACGCACTTACATGCATCTGTACTATGTAGATTTTGCTTTCTTGCGTTATGTGTTGGCTGTGGGCCGGAAAAATTTCGACAAAATTATTTAACTATTAAGCATATAAAACAGGTTATTATTATCAATAATATTTATTAATTATATAACAATTAAACATAAATTACCATCCACTGACCAAAAATACAAATAGCATAATATTGCATCAAAATAAACAAAATACCTCTCTCCACACGTCGACGCCGAGCAGAGCTCTACTGAGATGCAAAGAACGTGACGTGGAAAGAGGGTTCCACATGAAGCTAAATCTCACCTAAGAAATGGTGGTAAAAATAGTTTTTAAACAATTTTCAAAACTGGTTCAAAAATGGTTAAAATGGTTTTTTTTTTTTAAGGTTAACATTAATGTGAAAATGGATCAGTATATATACCTAATTTTCTCGCATGTGAAATTTGATGCAGTAAAACAAAATTCGACCTTGTTGTTTTCTAGTAAATTCTATTCTTTAATTTCATTATTTCTTGATTTATTTTTATAATTTTTTATTTAGAATTTTTATTGAATTATTACTAATTCAAATTTTTCGATTTAAACTTCATTTTAATGAACTTTTATTAATTTTTCAATTTTGTCGAATTTGTTGTGTTTTCTTGTTATATTTGTGTTGGTATCGTGCGGATCTTGGTGCGTTTTGTTATTATTTTTATTTATTTTTTATGTTTACTATTTTATTTTTTAATTCTCCTTTTTTCTCATATTTTATATGGTTTAATCGGTGTTTAATAGGTTTATTTAAATTGTATCTTATATTTGCATGTGTGTTACTGATCCATTAAAACATTCTTCAAGGCCGTTTACGTTCTGGCCCAACACGTTAAAACAAAATTTGACCTTGCCATTCTAATTTATTTCTAATTTTTATTATTTTCTCGATTTGTTTGACAATTTACTCATTAATTTTTAATTTCAATCATTTCTGATTAAAATTATTTTATTTTTGTTCGATTTATTCATGAACTCTTTTGATTTTCGTAAATTGTCACTTTTTCGGTCAAATCTTTTTTTATTGTGTTATTTCTATGTCAATTCGTGCATATCTTGTTGCATTTGTTAATATTTTAATTTAATTTTATGTTTTTCTATTTTATATGTTAAATTATGTGTTTTCTCGCATTTTTAGGTGGTTACTTGATGTTTATGGGTCCGATTTTGAATTTTGCATGTTATGTTTGCGTGCTGTTTCCAATCCATTTAAACAAAATCTTGTACTGACCCAACAATGTTAACAAAATTCTCTTTCTGAATACATATATTTTTCAAATAACTACATCATTTTTCATTTATCAGTTCGGTTCATACATCCAAATACACGACAAAAGATCCCAACACATACGATCAAGTAGAGCTTACATATAAGTTGCATGATTTCGCGATGTGGAAACAATTGCCGAGAGTTGCTTCTTTGAATTATAAATTTCTAACGAAGAGAAATTTGTTCACTGAGTGAATAGAGATTAAAATTCTGTGAAAATGGATTGGTATATATACCTATTCTGTGACCCTAACCTTGCGTGTTAATTTTCATGCGATAAAAAAAAATTTGTCCTTGATATTACTTGTCTATTTACAGATTAACTTTTTATTTTAATCATTTCTGACTAAAATTATTTTATTTTTATTCAATTTATTCATTAACTCTTTTCTTTTCTGTAAATTGTCAATTTTCGGTGAAATCTTTTGTTATTATGCGAATTTTATGTCAATTCGTGTAGATCTTGGTGAATTTGTTAATATTTTAATTTACTTTTATGTTTTCTCATTTTATATTTTTAGTTGTGTTTTCTCGCATTTTGAGGTGTTATTTGATGTTTATGGGTCCGATTTAAATTTTGCATGTTATGTTTGCGTGCTGTTTCCAATCCATTTAAACAAAACCTTGTACTAGCCCAACAATAGAACCAAAATTTGTTTTCATTTTTCAGGTATCAAATTTGGAATTGCTGAGTAAAACTGAGAGTGAATATCCTTTTTGAGGCTTATGTTGGCGTTTGCATCTGTAGGCTGTTTATAATTTTATTATTTTTAATGTTTGCTTATGTACGGCAGCCATCTTAATAATTTCATTTATTATTTTATTGAATGTGATTTTTAGCCTAACACATTACTGTAATAAAATAAAGTTGGGTAACATACCACTGGGTAACGATTATTTATAGTTCATGTCTTGCAATAGTATTTTGATTTTGGCAGGTACGTATCATTTTACTTAAAATTAATCCGAAATGCCTATTTTGTAATGGTAATAGCATTACGGGGATTAGAAATAGTCAGTTATTATTGTCTGTAATAGTAATTCGTACTGATGAACATCTCATCACATATTTTTAGGTAACCCCATTTGAAAGCAATCAACAAGTTGCTTAATATCGAAATCAATTCCAATATTCCCACGAATTATTGCCTAGGAAGTTATTTTTATTGCACGAATTTTCTATTTATTAATATTGATTAATTTTATTTATTTATGCAATGGAATAGAGCATTAGAAAATATAAATTAGTGCAAACATTAGTTTTAAGATCCAGGAAAAGAAACAAACAAGATAAATTAATTATTTATCTAACATTACATATTATAATTAATTTTCAACCCATCTTATCAATGTCCATATTTTTGAAATTCCCATTCTCGATTATCTAAAGGACATACTTGTCTTGTTTTCAACCATCTTGATATACAGTGAAAATGAAAAGCGTGCTACATAATGGTTAATTTAAAATATAATATGGTAATAATCGCAATTACATTACAAACTCCCCATGCGACTGTGCATTCTTCACTTGTTGCCGTTGCATGATTAGCCTGACATTCAATGCCTAAACATATAATAATTATTCATTATTAAAAGGGAGTAAAGTAACATAAATCCATGATATGATTGCGGCAAATTGCACAATTATCTACTACTATGTCCCAAGCCCAAAGTGCTACTGCGTTCCATTTCTTAATTTCAAATCTTTTTTTCGTTGGATTGTTTCCAGAAGCTCCTGCAGCGTTTAATTCATCAACTTCCATAGCAGTTGACATTCAGAAATTAATAACTAAAAAACAATAAAATTTTGAAATTTTTGAAAACAATTAATACTATTAAGTTTAAAATACTCAACTCCAAATTGAAACAAATCGAAAATATATTTAATTATTTATTAAATTTCATTAAATTTGTACACAAAAAAATCAATTAAACTGAAAAATTTTCGCAACAAATTAACTTAAATTTGTTACTTTTTTTAAAAAAAATAAGAACATCATAAATTATTAACATTTTAAATTTTTAAATGGAAATTTCATAGGAGTCATTTTAAGCGGCTAGAAACAAAAAAATGTTACAACTACCGAAAACTGGATTAAAAATACAAAAAAGACATACAACTGTTGGAATTTCGTGAACTTGAAACTTCGGATAAAAAAAGCAACTGTTTCCATACAGAACTTTTCAAATTAACCAATGTTTGTTCCGTATCAATAGTGTGTGGTTTATGGTCTGGATAACCTCGACCCCAGATGAAAACATTTCTCTTACCCCCAATGGTTACCCGTCGCTAAGCAACGTTGGGAATGCAACCATTGGTTTTTGAGATCTCCAAAGGTGAGCGCCATCTAGGAACTGCTCTGGCCCGACCTCAAACTGGGTTCAACGCACTACCGTTTGAAGGTCTGCGTGCGTTTTTCTCTCCTGGTCCCTTATCGTCAAGTAGTCTTACCATCTCACTTATTCTTCGCCGTATTAGGTTTTCTAAATTGGTTTTTTTAATAAAAATGTTCTCATTAATACTAGTCAAGCAAACGATGTGAATCTATTCAAATTTTTATTAAATGACAGCATGATGGGCGTTATTCTTTACATCAGCTGAGCGGCACGACGCTTGGCACGCTCGGATCTTCCTGGCCGATGTCGGGAGGTTTGGTGGCGATTTTGACGGCAGTTGTGGCCTCTCGATAAGCCAGTTGCGCGGGTGCAAACACGAGAGGATAGGTTACCGCGTTGCCCTCCTGGCACGCCGATAACGCTACCTCGAGGCCGCGTATCTAAACCTTTTGCGACTGGGTGAGCTGTTTCTCCTCAGCCCATCCTCGTTGTGCTGCCGTCATCTTTTGGTAGATTAGCTTCACCTTTCCCGGTTCGATCCAGGTCACCTTGATCCGTTGCATCTCACTATTCACTTGTGTGAGTCGTCGATGTAATTCTCGGTTGGCAAAACTGGCCTTGTCTAATTTATCTCGTAAACCGAGAGGCGGATGCATATCTGTAATGATAATCATTCGGTAAATTGATATCTTCTTATCACTATATAAGATGTACTCATGTTAAAATCTACAGACGGTAGGCGCTCTACCTCCTTAGTTATTCATTTTAGGGTTTTTGATAAAAAAGGGAAAATTAAGACCTTCAAAATATTTATTCCATTACATTCGTCTATTTAAGCATTCAAAACGTTTAGAATTATCTCGTCGATTTGGGCGTTCGCGGGCGTACGGATGATCGCGGTGCTCGTTTGCTGGTTCGTTCGCTTCTCCCTATCCTCTGATTAGAGCCTTGCGCGGAACTACTACATTCATGGCGGAAGAATTCCTATTCAACCTGGGTCATCCAGGTTGAACGAAGTGTTGTACGGCGGGGCATACCCGTCCGTACTCGGGATTAATCCGGCTGCGATGTCCCGATTTATCTCCTCCAAGTGTCGCCTTGCCTTGTCGACCTCGCGATCCGTCTGTCTCTGGTGCTCCTCTAACCTAGCGAGTAAATACTCAGCCTGTTCTGATTTCCCGGGCCGGATTACGGCCGGATTCTCGCTTGATTGTGTTGGGCTCAGAGCCAAAATTAAAACAAAAAATAGGAACAAATTAAAACAAAAAGGAAAATGATGAAATAAGTCATTGTACATGCGCACGTACCGCAAGATGATACCAAAAATAAATGAAAAACATATTAATTAAAACAAAGTAAAAATATATCAAAATTAAATAAAAACAAATAATTAATTAAAATCATAAAAAGCATACAGCAGCAGATAGAAACATACGAAAAATAATATAAACTGCCAAAACCTTGCAAAATAAGGTTTAGAAAAACAGAATACTTGGGCTAAAAAGTAATGTTACAAGAAAATGATAATAAAAATAAAATACAACAATAAAATATTTATATATCAAAAAAATAGAGAAAAATGTATAAAAAATAATAAAAATAATTTAAAATTAATAAAATAATTAAAAAGCCCTAAAAATGGCGAAAAATCGCTCATTGGTCGCACACAGACACAAAAACAGTATATAAACAGTGACAAATTTCATAATTTTAAACTCAATCACTTTTGCAACTTTACAAAATCACTTTTCAACTTCAAAAATTTTCACCTTACGATTCTACGAATTTGTGAAATCTTCAACAAATCATTTGTATTTTCGATTTTTGGAATCTGAAGTAAGGAACTTTGTATGATTTTTATGCTTTTGGGTTTATAAGTTAAAGTAATTTTATGTAATAATAATGTTTATAATGTCTTAATTTACTTTAATCCATGCATATATATTTCTATTTATATATTTCGAGGTCCTTTTAAAATCATATATATTTAGAGTATTTCAATATCTCTCGATTGGGCAGATCCCTGTTCGGCTGGTGGATTAAGTTCCCTAGTTGTGATTGTGGGTCGCGCCTTATCAAAACCTCGGTCTGTCCGCGACAGGGTCTGGCAAAATGGCATAGGATCTCCCCCGCAGGGCATCGTTGAACAACTCGCAACGGCTGATGGAAACGTCGGTCGAGGCGAGCAGAAATTAAAATCAAGGGAAGGGCGACCTTAGTTAGGTGAAATAGGAAAGATCGTGTGGCGATCTCGTAGGATTTCATTTTAAAACCTCGAATCAAAAGACGAGAAAATCATGGCAGGAGTGATAGGAATAGATAAAAGAGAAAAACGATAGGACAATGTCAAAAAGAATCAATTAAATAATAAAAGTGTCAGATATTTTTATTCGCTACAACACTGTACGCCCAACATAAAAGAAATAATAAATACAATTTACTAGATAATTACTCTCACTAAAACATCACGCAACAAGGATCTCAATAGCATCACTACACGCATAATTCTCATAGATTACTACCTGGAAAATGCAAATTGTCCTCATAAACTAACTCCTTGACTAAATGTTGAGATAGAGAATACGAAAGAGAAATTGATAATAGCTCCCCAATGATTATCATAGTGAGTATTTAGGTTCCGTCCATGCCGCGATTGAGTTTTTTCGAGGAAATAATTCCAGTAGCAAACAAATCCAGTGATTTAGTCATAATAGACGACGAAAACCCAGCGTGAATTAGATGTCCATGACGATATCGACTAGTTCTTTTGGCTAGCTAACTATACGCCTAAAATCTTTAGTTTGATATTTGTCCATGTATCCATGTAGCAAGAGCAATTCCACCATTATAACTCAGTCATAGGAATAGTTCACTGAATATTAATGTAACGATTAGTGTGTGCGATTGATAATTTTCAAACCTCAAAATAAGTTGATCGGTAATAAATATCGAAGTTCTGATGTACTATAAAAGTCCACACACATAGATAGTCCTGTTATCATTAATAACTCCAATATGACTAACCACTCAAATATTGATTAGCGTAATAGTAATTGTAACAGAATCGGTAAGCAGTGCTATTGCAGACATTAGTACTGACAAGTATGGGAATCTCTTCACTATAACACAACGAAGAGCCACTCTGAGTAATAATACCACAACTACCAATACTGCATTGTATTAGCATAGTCATTTCCGATAATAGTCTGTATTCAGTAATCGTGTAATTAATATTATTATTATTAATTAATGTGGCTACTATTATAATTATTATTGTTATTGCTATTATTATTATTATTTCATCATTAATTAGTATTGGTATTACTATCCTAAGTATTATTATTATTAATTAAATGTTAGTACTAATATCGTTATATTTCATTACCATTTATAATATTTTAATGTACCCATTACCTTTATTATTAGTATTTCTATGATGGTTTTAACTATTAACATAAATGATATTATTAATATTCCTGTTGTTATTATCATTGATATTACTATTACTAATACATCTTAAGCACGTCATCAACGTCATTAGGACTATTATTACTAATATTAATGTCACTACCGTTAGTATTATCATTATTATTATTTACCATTAATGTTATCGTTATTATCACTATATTTATCCCTATTATGTTATTATAATTATTATTAGTATTATTATTATTGTTACTGTCATAGCTATGATCATCATTATCGTTAGTATTATTCTTCTCATTATTATTTCTAAAATTATTAAATGGCTATTAGGATCATTAATATGAAGGTTGCATAGGATATAATTATGATTATTCTTAACACCATTGTCAATTCCCGTAGCATAAATTTGCCCTATAGATGTCCGTGAAATTAATAATCAATACCGCGGTTTTACTATCAACAAGATTCTAATCACCACTATCCCCTTCTAATTAGTTCAACCCCCTTGGATGACTCCTCAATACCACTACAATATAGGATAGGAGTTCTATGATCACTAATGCTACCAATATCAACCCGACATCTATTACTCGTTATTATTGAGCCCCTCACCTTGACTGGGTTTCCCCATCTTATTTTTCGACGTTTCCTTAACTAGAATAACATCCCCTTTTACCTTCTTTTAGCTAAACATCATCTCTATGGCAAATCCAACAAGACTCCCAAGGATTCCCCGTCTCTCCCCATCGATCATTGGGACCCGCCAGAGGCTGTAGCAACTAGAGAGAGACCACGAGGCTCTCCAGAGCAAATACCGAAAATTGAAACGGACTTGGACCTCACCCGATGCGGCCAAGAAGTTGAACCAGAAAATCACTCCCCTGTCTCTGGCTAGAGACGAGTTAATCACTGAATCTCACAGTCAGCGAGTATTGATAAAGGAGCAAAGTACGACGCTCAGACAGATATTCACTGACTCTGAACTTCGGGCACGCGTGCCTGGAAGTATTTGGGCTCAAAGCCTGAACATCATAACGGCGCAACATCTTCCATTAGAAGTGACTCGTTCGACTCATTCAGAGCCAGCTCCTCCTCAAAGCCGGGAACACCCGCCAATCTCTGTGGCCGAACCAAATCCAGGAGTGACTCGACGACGACCCAATCGAAACTGCCGTCGTCGCGAGCGCCGCCGAGCAGAGACGAATCTGCTCAGAGCAACTGAACCGATCAGTGCCCCTTATCGAATAGACGATCTGCCACCCCCATATCAGGAATTCGAATTCCCAGATTTCGATCCCGATATAATATATGCACCCTCCATGACCATTCGCTCACCTCCTCAATCCATCTATATCGACCTGGTGGACGACGGAAATGAAGCCCCCTCGCTAAATCGTGCTCTAGACCGGTTAGGCCTAAATGTAAGCGAGATTGCGGCTCTCATGGGCTCCGGACCAATGAGTCCTCCTACAATCGATGAGCCTGGACCCTCCACCCGTGTGGAACTCAATATCAATGTAAATCCTCCTCCCTACCGTCCAGCAAAGCGCTGACGTCTACCAACCGATATTGACGCGGACGAATAAAGTCGAGCGTATCAGTACTACCTATCTCCTCGTGATAATTATTCGAACTCTGATTTCAAAGTGAAGGACGTTTTGGGTATTGCGCTAGTCGAGGAATGATGTATAGACTGTCTTTGTTCTCGTCTTATTGTTTCCTAAATGTTGTGTAAAACACTTTAACTATGTTAATAAAATATTGTAGTGTTTATTTTCCTTCAGTTAAGTATGAGTGTCTAGAGTAAAGATAGTAATAATAAGAGTAACGGCTTAATAATGGATCATAAGGAAAGATTTAGTATGAAATCGCCGAAGTGTATGAACGAAATCTCACAATTCTTAGCTCAGAAGGGATAAACGTCAAGGGTTCAGTGATAGGATAATTTCGGGGGTAAGATGCGTAAGTCCTTCTATCGGCAGCTAATGACCGGGAAAGCGAAGGTCCTTCGAGGAGTAGCACTAGTAATAGCGCTCACCTGCTCGAATAGCATTCGGCTGTTGCGTACAGTACCAACATGATTTCGGTCATGGGTACGTAACGGTTTATTCAAATCGTGCGGTGTATTGGGAAAAGATGACCCTAGATTGTAGGAGTGATAGGCATACCACCATGGCATGAATTAATTGGCAATTAAGTTTTCCCATACAACCAACAATTGCGACGAATCGGAGATCTACGTCATCCGTATTAGATCGGTTTCCCATCCAGGATTCTCGGACCGGTGAAACCGAGAATCCCGCGTCCCACATTGCTTGTCGACACCGAACCGCCGAATGTGCCGGAAAGCTTAATGTGACCCGAGACGCGTTGATCCAAGAATTTTCTAAAAAATGAGACATTTATTAACGTAACTCGTTTATCCCGTCTCTAGCACTAAAGTTGATGGGGCTGTGTCCTACTGATAATGGTTAGTCGCGCTCAGGTATGAAAATTTGCTGACCCGGTCTTGGTTAGTGGTAAGGACGTGGGTAGTGAATTTATCATGCTCATACTAATCTGTTGGATCTCAACTACGGATTACCTTCAACTAGATTTACATCTCGTGATCTTCTTAGTTATCGTAGGGTCATTTTGATCTTTTGGCTGCGTCCTGGGGTCACGTGACTTGCTGATAATTCTCAACTCGTTCCATCTGGCTCCGCACTACTACCCTTAATCAAAATAATCGCGGATTATGAATTATAAAGTTTTGCCATGAAATAAATATATTTATAAAATGATTTAATACCTTTCATCATGGAATGGAAAAAAGTAAATCATAAACTTATAACATGAAATAGATATGTTAATAAATAATTCATGAACTTTTATCATGGAATGGAAAATGAATTATAAACTTTCATCATGAAATAGAAAATACTAATAAGAATGAAGATGAAACTCTTATCATGAGATAAAAATACTAATGAAAAATGAATATTAAACTCGTGTCGTGGAATAAAATACTAATATAATGAATTATAAACTTTTACCATTACCACGATTTGGAAGCTATATCAAATCAAATTTAAGCTATTTTCGTCGCAATAAATGATATATTTGAAACAAAACAATTGCCGACTCTCATCGCCATACGAACCAGTTAATCATTCGAGGGAGGAAAATCGTTATTACTTTTATCTCCTTGTAGGCTTAATCGACAGTGTTATGAAAACTATTTCCGGAGTGGATTATGGACATGCTAGAAATTTGGAAAAATGGATATCTTTACAATTAGTTTTGACGATGCCATGAAATTTCTAATATTTTTAGCATATAATTTTTGTTTCACTCTTATTACGCATCTCTGTCCTCGTTGTCAGTTGGGGCTAAGTCATCGTCAGGGGTCGGGTGTGATTTCTTGTATCCTTTTATGGGACTATGACTCAAAACAGAGTTGATTAAATTTATGCCAAATGCTTGTAATAATTACCTTCGCGCATGGGCACTTCTGCGGCTGTAGAACTTGTCGTCGGGTTTTGTGGTTCTTTGCGGCATGAATCTTGTCGTCGTGATTCCTCTCCTCTATTCGACCCATCTCGTCGTCGACAGTCCCTAATTCCATTGGGCATCTTTCGTGGTGGTAGATTATCATTCATATTCAAGAAATCAACTGTTGTGATGAGTGAACATGTCCCTTATATAACGTATGGTCGTGCACACATTGGGGTAGGAAAATTGACTGCACACTCACTGATATTGAATGTCGCGTCTACAAGCACTTGTAGTGTGTGCATGCTAACTGTAATTTCATAATTATTGATTAACATTTTAGTGAATTTCAATTCATTCTTTCCTTCTTAGGTTCTGTATATATATCTTATGACTGATTTTTGGTTTTTATTTGTCAATCCATCAGTGGAGTTTTTATGGAGTTTCTAAACGAACATTCATTCATTCCAGTCAAATAAGTGATCCTTATTTCCTCCAGATCGTATTTACCAAGTCATTTGGAAATCCTGTGGGGAAGCATATATCGATTGAGGTCGAGTTATTTATCTTTTACCCGTGATCTTAAATGATATTTTTCTTTTTCTTTTTAGGTCAAAATTTATTTATGTTCGTTCCGACGGTGCCTCTGTCTCCTCTCCACGTTCAGTATGGCTTTCATCGATCCATCCTGAACAAAGATCCTGATGTACTTATTACTATGATGTGGAGTTTCAATTGTTTTTAAATAAAAATTTCTTAACTTCCTTATTGATGATTTGTCTTATCCAGATGCGCTGTAAGTTATTGAAGTTTTAGTGATACAATTTGGGGTTCGGTTTGGTTTTTTGTGAGAAGTCAATGGGTCACTTCAATTCGCTGGGTTAATTTTTACATGATCAGGGCAGTATACTAGAAATTCTCCTAGGATTTTGGCGTTTAAAATTTTGATTCTCTTTTTCACGATATATTAATGTTGAGCTTACGCATTCAAGTATTATTAGTTGCAGGTATTGTATGGCTGCGAGTGCGACGTATTTACAGGTCTGTCGGTTTATTTTTGGATCTCGATTGCCATGAAAATTTCATTCATTTTATTGGTTCAAGAACTGAGACTAAGTTTAGATTGTCAAAAGTTCGTGCGTTTTAATTCAACGTAATCTGGCAACCTGATATTAATGAGTTTTAAAAATCTATTTATAAGGCAAGTATCAGCGAGTTTTCTTAAATCTTTTATGGAACCGAATTTTTACTCTTTCTGTTGGCATTTTCTGTAAGGAGGTTTGGTTAATCTACGACTAGGGTCATTGTAACTGGGCTCTATCACGTTTCGTTTGAAGCTTTTGTCTCGCAATCTTTATGAATCACCATAAGTTAATGTAATTTAGAAATTCGTAACACCTCGTAAGTCAGGGTTAATAATTTTGATATTAGACGTCATGACAATTTAATAAGTTTAGAAAAAATAGCAACGATATCATTAAATTCCCCGTCACCTCCCTATAATTGACCTTAAGACAAAATTGTATCGATATTGAGAGTTTATGAGTGTCCACTGGACTACTCAGTGTTTTGATTTTTAGCCGTTTATCGTGATAATTTTAGGTCGAATTTATGGGAAGCGAGTGATGATGGAATAGCCAAAAGACTATTCCCCCATCATCTCAGTTCCCCTACACGGAAAGAATGATTTTACGTTTCAGCTACTGCGTTCTCACTCCGTAGCCTTCAAGAGCACGAATTATTGACGAACTTACGCCGCGCTTACACAATTCGATAGAGTTTATAATATTTTAATGACTTGTGGTGTTGTAACGGCTGTGGGCCGGAAAACTTTCGACATGAGTAAAAACTTATTTAACATTTTTTGTTGAAATATAATTAGTATAACATCATAATCTGTATAAACGTCATAAATGGCATAAACATCATAACTGGCATAACATTCAAACCTTTCCCCACACCGACACCTCAAGCAGAGCTCACATGAGGTTGTCCGGGTGCGACGTGGAGGAGGTTTTCTAAACACTTCTTCACTCACATTGAAAATATTGATACTGAGTTTCTTAAGACTGCTTCCAGAAAAACTGATTTTTCAGATTAAAAACTGATTAAAATTATGTGAAAATGAATCGGTATATATATCTATTGTTCGACTCTAACCTTGTGTGTTAAATTTGATTTAGTAAAACAAAATTTGACCCTGTGATTTTCTAGTATATTCTATTCTTAATTTTATTATTTTTGTAATTTAATTTGACAATTTTATTTTTAATTTCTTAATTGAATTGTTTCCAATTCAAATTATTGGATTTTTGTTCCATTTTTATGGATTTTTCCATTTTTTAGTAAATTGTCAAATTTCGGTCAAATTTTATGTTGTCGTGTTATTTTTATGTTTATTTCGTGCGGATCTTGTTGCACTTTGTTATTATTTTAATTTATTTTTGTGTTTTGTAATTTTATATTTAATTGTTTTCTTTCTCATATTTTAGCATGGTTAGTTGGTGTTTTATGGGTCTGATTTTAAATCTGCATGTTGTATTTGCGTGTGTATTACCGATTCATTTAAACGATTCTCAAGGCCGTTTGTGTTCTGGCCCAACAATAGAGTATTGGTGTTTTGCAGTTTTTTGATGATTTATTTCTTTGCTCTTAACTACTATCGCTTAGAAACCCCAACAAAACATTCACATTCACGACTTCATATCCGTTGCTGTATAAAATATTTGAATGTACTTGTGGGTTGGTGATACATAACTTTGAGCCAGATATACAATCTTCCGCTCCCTCCAATGGTTACTCGTTGCTAGGCAACGTTGGTAATGCAACCACTGGTTATGAGACCCCAAAAGTGAGTTCTGTTTCCTGAACTGCTAAGGCCCGGCCTCATGTTGGGTTCAGCGATCTGCCGATAGAAGACCTATGCTCAACTTCTATCTTTCGGTCAAATCACTTAATTTGATTATCTTTCTTGCAAATCACGCGCATTTAACATCAAATGATTAATTAATTACAAAATCACTCAAATGTATGAATAAAATGACAACTTTTATTTAATTGGTTATGTGGGGTTAGTGATTTGCGACATTGACCCCATGCATACAACCTTTCTTGTCCTCCAATGGTTACCGTTGCTAGACAACGTTTGTGTTGCAACCACTAGTAATGAGACCACCAAATGTGAGCTCTGCTCTCAGAACTGCTAAGGACTAACCTCATGATGGGTCAAACAAGCTACCGATAGAAGGTCTATGTGCGGTATACAATTCTGGCCCCTTATGTACTAGTTTAAACACTATACCTACTCTCTTCCGGATTATTACTCTATTACGTATTACTGAAAATTATTAATTCGATAAAACGTTTTAATAAACTCATATGAATAAATCTAAGACTTATTATTCCAGGTTTATCGATAGTATGTGGCCTACTATTTCGATGTGTATCCTCCTCAACATTTTGCGGTAACGTTCAAACAGTCTATATTTATCACATTCCGAAGTTTATTAAGCTAAAATTTATTTTTACTACAAAATTTATTCCGCATTCATTCATGATATTCTAGTGTCGTCTTCCTCTTCTCCGCTGATCAGAATACCTGAAGTTTGAACCTCCCATGGTCGAGTGGCTTGCTTATGCGTGCTCGTCGTCCCAGCGCGGCGTACTGAGGTGATCTAGAGCCGAGGTTTGGATGAGTCTCCTTTTCACCACTACATTGGTTGGTGCCTCCATATCTTTCAGAGTCGGGTCAGTTAATTTGTATGATACTCCGTAATCAGGAGCGTATCCATCGGTTCTTGGGATTCGTTCGACTGAGATATTTGTCTTGATTCGGTGTAGATGTCGACTTACCATAATGATCTGCGATTGAGTTTGGCGCTGAAGTTCTTCTTCGTAAATTTGGACTTCCGCCAATCCTCTCGTGCTGGGTTTCATCCTGGCTCGCGCTTAATGGCGACGCAGGGTAGTTCAACTTCTTCATGCCAATTGGATCCTTGGGTTGGCGATACCGTGTACCCCGCGTCCCATAAGACTTGTCGACATCGAGCAGCATTCCTAGTTAGGAATCGGATTGTGATCCGAGCGTCATCATCCCAAGATCCGTCTATGGATGATGTACTGCCTGTTGAAGATAGGGATAAGTAGCTTCGAATATCATATATTATCATCGATTTATTTTAATAACTGATCATGTTTATTACTATAATTCTTATGAATTATTCTAGAACTCCACCACTCAGTTCTTTCATCATTAATACATTACTGCCTTGAGTCGTTATTATTGCGACGAATTCATGACTGTCCTTGTCCCTTTATGGACACCTCCATAATCATCTTTTTACTAGAAACTACGAATACGATGTCATTATTATTCCTCATCCCTCGAATGCAATTAGAGGTTTTGTCTTCCCGGATCACTAGTATTAAGCTAATATCAAATTACATAAGTTGAAGTGTTGTCAGGCTCATACCATTTGGTGATAACTAGTAAGGTCATATTTGAAGGTTTGGAGTCTATTTACATAACATAATAATCGGGTGATCTTGAGGCCTTTGACATGCTTTGACCCAAAAGAAAATGAAATTTATAAAATCACTCTAATAGATATTCAACCCATGCTAAATATTTATTTCATAAAACAAGTCTATTTCAGCGACATGTCCCTTCGTAGAGCTTCATTGTTTTATTTCGTCACGTTGCCAGTCGACCTCGAATTTCGCGAATCAAAGGTTTTCTGAATAGCTTAGGATCTTTCAAGTCATGGTCATCAGTTATTATTTGATTGTATATAAGGGTAATTAAATTTGTTATAACAATTAATGTATTTTTCTTACCAGGTACCCTTAGATTATCGGTCGTTTGCGACCTCGAGCCACTCGGATTCCGCAGACGTGTTGATGTTCCGTGGTCATGATCTATTATCGAAGGTGTAGAAGGGCCTTTCGTTACTCATTTTCCGTGATTGCTGTTCATTAAGAATTATTGTATGTGATACTGATAGTTTTATTCCATTGATTTGATACATATATATGTATATAGTGAATAGGCACACTCTCGGCATTTGGCATTTAATTCTCGTTTCTTATGTAATCGAATTTTCTTTTTCCCGAATATATTTGACATTTTCGCCGCTGAATTCACGGGGAAATTTGACTTATGTAAGAAAAAAAGCTTAGTGAGTCATCTTGCACACAGCTCTGCCAGTAACGCTGTGCATGTCTATTCTTCCCTTAGTAGAAAAGTGTGTTGTAATAATTGGATTTTTCATTCATTTTAAATTCGGTGGATTTCTCACGAACTTTTATTCGGTCGGTGATTTATCTATTTAGTCGGTTTGCGATTGATAGTTATTTGGATTCAATTTGATTCATCAATCAATGTCGTTCTTGCTGTACCATGGAGCTTCGTATTTTTGGCTGAAGGGTGTCGGTATTTACAATTTGGTTGTGGGGCCTATACAATTTAACGTGCAATCAATACTTCCTGTGTTAGTTAATTATCATTAATAATTTTGTCTTACTTAAGTTTTCAGGGCAGTCGATATGTGATGGATGAGAATCCTACTTTCTTGGATTAGATCGACAAGTCATCTGTTTTCATTGGTTTTCCAGTGGATCCTTGTTAAATTTTGATTATCAATATTAATGATTTACTTTCGATATAAGGCAGTCACCTTTAGTTGGATCATTACATTGTAAGGATTCTCAAACTTGGATTGGTCTACTGGGAGAGTTCAATTATGGAACCTGTTGATTTTTATGAAATAATTTCTATTTATCTCTCGTACGTCTTTAATAGCACCGTTAATTTCCCTCCCACCTTCACATTCTGCTGCGGGAATCTCTTCGGTATCCAGACTGGAGCGGACGCATCCGTCCGTCCGTCAGTGGATGACGACCGTTGTAGGAATGATCGCATTCTTCTTTCCGATTCCGGACTCGACTCGGAATAGTTCCTTGAAACATCCTTACCGGTAATATCACTCTGATGGGTGCATTCATTTGATCAAAAGCTAGGTCATCTATTTCAAAGGATACGCAATATTCAGACGCATACCCATCCGTACTGGGTATTTCTCCAGCCGCAATAGCTTCGTTGATGCGTTTCAATTTCCTTCGAGCCATAACAACTTTCCAGTTGGTTTTTCTTTCTTGTTTCTCCAATCTGTAAAAAGAAAATTCTGTGAGTTGGTGCGCCTCGCGAGCAGGGTTCCATCCAAACTCACGCTTAATGACGAGGCTGGGAATTTCAATCCCATCGTCCCGGGAATTTGCACGAACAGACCAATCCAATCCTCCCATCGTGGAGAGGCTATAGCCGGCATCCCAGAGCGCCTGTCAATATTTGGCGGCCATCCGGGGTGAAAACTTCATAGTAATCCTGTCGTTATTGCTCATTCCTTCGAAATTTGTTATGGCAGGTTACTTGGTACCTCATTTTGATTGTTCTCGGGGAAAGTTTATAATTTATTTAGTCAGTTCGTCTAACTAGTTATTTAGATTTTTATAAGTCAATTCCCTTGGTACAGTTTGTATCATCATGTTCGTAGGTTGCTCCTTGAAAGATTGTTCTTCGAATGGTGGTTATCCACTTGTCACTGGTTGATGATATGCACCAGACATCCCCACTATGAATTTAATTATCAGTGATTTTGGTCATCTACTAGACTCAAGAGCGATTACTAATTCTTATTGGCTTGGTTTCTGTGGTGGAAACCTTTTTGAGGGGACAGGAGTTTTCTCTGCAAGAAAGTGTTCAATCCTATTCTTAATCAGTCCACCTAGATACTGACACTTACGTCCGGTTATTGATGCATAGTATTTTATTCCACGTATATATATGTTGGGGAAAAACTGACTTGAGCCCTTAATTTGTTTGATCAGCACGATAATGCCTGTGTATTTTTGAGCGGCAAAACTAAACATTAAATCTAGAAAAATAAATGGAGAAAATAAATGGTTAGATTTTATTTTTATTGATGTTGTAGATGAAAGTAGAAATAGTGTGATCTGTATTCGTTGTGAAACAGGAGATTATGTTAAAGATTTAAAAGATAAATTAAAAGAGAATAATGGAAGACAGATAATAAAGGTGAAATTTAAGAATAGATATTTAGAAGACGATGAAATTTTAATAGATTGTGGTTTTATACCTGGAAATAAAAATAAACTGCAGGTTGAGTGTATGATTAAGGAACAAGTAGCGGAAAAGAGTGATTCACAAGAAATAACAAGAACTTAAGAGATGCTTTAAGTGATTGGGATGGAGTTAAAATTTCGGAGAAATTAAAATTAATATAGAGGAACATTGGTGTACAGAGGTTTGGAACTTACAAAAAAGATGAATAGGAAAAGATGGAATTTTTATATTGATGTTCAAAGGTGAAGAGTTAGATGATGATGAATATTTATATGATTGTGGATTTAAGCCACAGGAATTAGATGAAAACGGATGCATGGATGCCGATGGAAGGGCAGGGTATTTAGTGAATTGTGTAGTAGCAATAAAGGAACAAAAAGTAGGCCCAGTGAATAATTCGGAGAATTCAAATACAGATATAGAGAACGATAACGTAAACGGAATAGAACGAGAAAAAGTAGATGACATTTTTAGTGATAAAAAAGAAAAGGAATAGAATAATAAAATTCAGGTAGAACATTCGAAAAAGCAAGAAAACTTTGAGGCACCAAGAGGTAAAATAAATAATGAAATAATTGTTAGGAAACCTAGAACTTTATACGAGATAAAGCAGAGTTTAGTGAGAATTGAACAGGAAGTTGATGAAACAAAAATAATATTAATGAGCTTGATTAAAGAGGTATATCTGAAGTTTGGAATAAAAATGGATGTAGAATATGAGTTAGGAAACATGGTAACTGAAATGAAAAACAGACTTCTAAATGTCGTGCAAAGATTTGAAGAAAAGAATAAATTTTGTGATAAGAAATTAATTGAAAATTTGACTAAAAATGGAATTGATAAAGAAGTAATGTTAGCAAGTTTAACTTATATGGGTTTAGAAATTGGAGCTCATGCGATAGCAGAAACGGATAATTTGGAAAATTTGTTAGATGTAGCTGCACGAATCTCAAACGAATATTTTATAGAGTGGGTTAAAAAGAATGGAGGTTAGAAGAAGTTGAATAATGATCTTACAGTAAATGAAAGTGATGGAATAAAGTTAAATGGGATGGATATCCCAAGGCTAAGAAAAACGATGGTATTTCCGTGGGCAATAGTTATGCTCTTTATTTTATGTGCAATAACTACACAAGCTACAGGTATGACAACTTACGATTGTTCCCAAACAGAAATGCGGAAAATTTATTCGGTTATGGGCATGGCAGAATGTCTGGATGCATACCCAAAGAAATTGAAAGTAGAAAATTATGTAACATATTATGTGTATCAGGAATCTGATCTACGGCGAGCTAAAGTTAGAGAATGTATTGTGAAGCGAACTACTTTTGTATTTTTCTGTGATAAATGGAGCCACATATCACTGATAAAAATGCACGCTATTCCACGACCAGTAGGTCGAAGCAAACGAGTAGTCAAGTCAGGTCAGTAAAAGAGTCTAAACCAAAGTAAAGTCAAAAGTTATCTATCAGAAAAGGTGATTATCCATTTATTCGGTGGTTGAAGGGTGCAAATAAATCACAAATTTTAATTACAAAACATTGGATAAAATCGGATTGAGTTGTAACTGTGGTAAAGTGCAAATAAAATTATTCTGTGTTGGGTTTACTTATTTGATTTGAAAAGGACACGAGGAGTCAGAGGGAACCGACTTTCAATAATAATAACTCAACAAAACTTAAATCTTATTCCACAAGGATAGTTAGTATCACAAAGGTGCCCTTAACCGAACAATACTTGTGCCCCAAGAATATCGAATAGGATCAACACTGACCAAAAATTACATAAGGACCCCATTAAGTAATCTAATCTAATAACGAGAAGTAGCATCAATAAGATTAACGCTATAGTAAGGTTAGCAAGAACCCGAATCAATGAGTAAATAAGCTGACACTCCATACCCTAACGAGTTAACCCTATAAGTAAATTTAATCGGAATTTGAGTAAAAATTATATAGAACGACAAAGATATATTTAAGATAGATCAGGGATGATCAAATAATTGACGATCGAATAAGGCCAAACCCAATGCGTTACCACAAAAATATGTACCCCAAACACCTTAATGGCTAAGAGGGCAATAAATTCAAGTACCCCATCACACTAGCCCAGAATAAGTAAAAACAAGTGTAGAAAAATCAATCATAATTACATATACAGCTATGATGAAAATATAAAAATAACATAAAAATCAAACATGAGACAGGCGGACCAGTTCCTGGTTTGCACACCGATGAAAACGCATATTCAATCCAAGGCCTGCTTGAGTATAATAATTTTCATGAGGGCTTAGACCAACTCGAACTTGATCGATTTATCAAGAGAACATAGTATTATAATTCCACCAATATGTCTTCGCCATCGTGCACAATAACTCCCGAAACAGAGACAATATGGACCCAAGTAAATTCTCAGAATAGTGATCTACCTAAACGCCTTGCTCCCATCGAATGAAAAACATTCCCAGTCACAAGAATATATAAGAATATATAAGAAATAGTTTGAGACTAAACCTAAGCTATCAAAGTACTAAACAGAAACTCACCCAATAGTTAAAAATTCTCCGAAAAGTTGCACCAACTAGT
The DNA here is from genome assembly GCA_022537955.1 of Schmidtea mediterranea. NCBI lineage: Eukaryota > Metazoa > Platyhelminthes > Tricladida > Dugesiidae > Schmidtea > Schmidtea mediterranea. The sequence continues at coordinate 27,126,170 of CM039679.1, read as the reverse complement.
TCACTAAAATCAGGACGCCCCGAATTCTGATATCACGAACCAACTGAGAGGAATAAAAATCATGGATTAGGAAAATGCGATACACCATAATCAACGTAAAAATATTCCACAACTTATGACTGAAAATCTTCCACATCAAGTACTGAGAAATTCCAAAAATTAAATATTACTGTTCCAAAGCTTTTTATTAAGGAGTAATAAATTAAAGCAATTGGACAATAATATAAATAGACGATTTCTAGAGAGATTTCTCTACAGTTCGATCGCAAATCACCGGTGGCAGACAGATGTGGATTACAATTATAAAAGTCATCGGATTGCCAATTCATCTCACGGCAAATGTAATTAATGTCAACAGTCCACTAATCGATTTAAAAATTTACTATCATAATACCAAATTTTACCACGGCAGATTTTTCTAATAAATAACCTCTTACTAATTTGACTTTTAGAATAAATGTATGGAGACTCACCCAGGGAATATATATAGAGTGTGGATCAGTCTAGTTATCATTTCTATAAACATGAGACCGACTTATACCAAAAGAATAACATTAGCCGTCTCTACGACGAGCGCCGGAGGACAAGCGAATAATACGAAACAGACTGTTAATGCAAATATCCAGCAGCCTTCTAGCAAAAGGCATAATGATACAACGGTTACCTTCGAGGAAAGTAAGGACTTATTATTTACTACTAACTCAAATAACCAAATATCTCTACATACACGACACAGAAATGACAAAATAAGAGTCCAATGAACAGCAAATCGTTAGTGTGGGCACAGAAATCTGACAGAAGGCATAAACCACAGTGTCCTATTCACGAGGACGGCAATAACCCAAATGTGCCAGTTAAATCCAAAATAACCACGACGTCTAGAGATATAACTACACAAACCAATTATTCCTATTAACATGGATTTCGAATCGGATGACATCGATGTATTTTCTTTTAGCCGACACCAAGACATGAGGAGCGGACTCCTGGTGTGACGAGAATAGAGTAACCATCCAAGTGACCCTTGACATGACAGTACAATATCGGAAATCACTGTGGAAGGCCGGTTACAGTTTGGCCACAGCTGGCTGATCCGAGATCAATCCAGAGACAATGAGATTGAAAGCCTCGTCATCAAGCGTGAACCTGGACGGAATCCTGCCGGAGAAGCCACCAGTGCGTTAAATTCTCCATATAACGATTAGAATTGCTCGTGAGGAAATTCCATTGCGCCGAAGACATCTAATGTGGAAAAACGCGGCCATCGCAACAGGAGAGATACCCAGGACCAATGGGTAGGCGCCAGACTATGGCGTGTCATTTGAATTAAATGACCCTGTGCTGACTCAAATGCGGGCACTCACCAATGTAATACTTCCAGCGCAACTTTTCAATGGACCGATTCGACACCGGTTAGTCGACAGGAGAGACAAGCACTTATATCAGTGCCACCGCCCGAGGAGGAATGGACAAAACCATTACATGAGACAACTCCGGGATAGACGACAAGAAAGGTCGTATTAAGAATGTTCCACCTATCTCAGTAGACGCGCATTAGTTTGCTTAATAAATCGTAGTTTCGTTCAATTGGCTCATTTATAATTTTAATCATTAATACGAATTTAAATTATGTTCACAAAAGAAAAAAATTAATTCTAAACTAACCAACAGAGAACGTAACCTAACTCAAATCATTATCGAAAATAGATGTTAATATTTTCAGATTAAAGGACAAATGGTGAACATAAAAAATGACTACATCGACTCTCTCGTTACACATCACTTAACTGAACTTCACCTAAAACTCGTACATTTTACAATTCTTTATTTAATTTTTGACATAAATTTTATTCACGCCATTGGTCAGGAAATGACCCAACTACGGAAAATTAATGTAGATCTCCCCGATCAATTTATACAAATAAGCAAAGAATTTCAAGCAATAAAATCAACCTGGATCGAACCGAGACGCGTAAAGAAATTAAATCTAAAGGTGAGCGCAGCTCAACGTAGTTGGCGAGAAGAGCGAAACTGGTGCAGGCCTTTCGCACCTAAATTCGTGGTTTAGAGGTAGCGTTAACTGCCAGCCAGAAAGGCAACGCAGTTACATACCCACTAATCTTCGCCCCGGCTCAGCTAGCCTACAATGAGCGGGAAGAATCCAACCAACCCCATGCGCGTTTTGGAACGTCAGAGTGTTGACGACGGCATCTACAAGCAGAGAACAAACCCAATGGGAACTCGGAGGAAAAGCGAGCCGTTCAGACGACCATTTTGACCAATAAATGATTATTAAAGCTTTATGTTATTAAATAAATAGTGTTGTCCACCAATTTGATGGTTATTGTCTTCAATTTTAATTTAATGAGTGATAGAGCTTTCATTAAAAGGGGTAAACGTAGGAAATTAATCATTTTGAAAGTTAGGGACCAAGAAGCATAAGTCAAGCACAAACCTTCTGTTGGGCCAGAACGTAAACGGCCTTGAGGAATGTTTAAATGGATCAGTAACACACACACAAATATAACATGCAATTTAAATAAACCTATTAAACACCAATTAAACCCTATCAAATATGAGAAAAAAGGGAATTAAAAATAAAATAATAAACATAAAAATAAATTAAAATAATAACAAAACGCACCAAGATCCGCACGATACCAACACAAATATAACAAGAAAACACAACAAATTCGACAAAATTGAAAAATTAATAAAAAGTTCATGAAAATGAAACTTAAATCAAAAATTTGAATTAGTAATAATTCAATAAAAATTCTAAACGGAAAATTATTAAAAATAAATCAAAAAATAATGTTGGGCCAGAACGTAAACGGCCTTGATAAATGTTTAAATGGATCAGAAACACACACGCAGATACAACACGCAATTTAAAATAAACCTGAAAAACACCAAATAAACCCTATAAAATCGAAGAAATAAAAGAATTAAATATAAAATAATAAACCTAAAAATAAAAATAAAATAATAACAAAATGCACCAAGACCTGCACGATACCTACACAAATACAACAAGAAAACACGACAAATTCGACGAAATTAGAAAAATCAATTAAAGTTCATTAAAGTGGAATTTAAATTGAAAAATTGAATTAGCAATAATTCAATAAAAAACTTTAAATAAAAAATTATAAAATAAATCAAGAAATATAAAAATTAAAAAATAGAATTTGCTAGAAAAGAACAAGGTCGAATTTTGTTTTACTGCATCAAATTTTACACGTCACACAATTAGGTATAAATACTGATCCATTTTCACATTTAACAACCATTGTTTCGAAAATTGTGAAATTTTTCTTAAAGACCATTTTTGAAAACTAACCAATTTCTGTTAAATTGTTAGACCATTTTGAAACTCAAATACTTCGAATCTATTTTAAATTTTTAGGTGAGAATCATTTATATTGGAACCCTCTTTCCACATCACGACCTTGCATCTCAATGGAGCTCTGCTCGGCGTTGATGTGGGAGGAGAGGTATTTATGCTGTTATGCTATCTTATGCCTTATTTTATGTTTGATGATTTTTGGAATGGTTAATGGGTAACTTTATTTGTTTCATGATTAATAAATTTTATTAATATGTATTTATATGTTTTCATAAATTTATAAAATTAACATCTTAACTGTCGAAATTTTTCCGGCCCACAGCCGACACATCACGCAAGTTAGTAAAATCAACATAGTGCAGATGCATGTAAGTGCGTGGAAGATCGCCAATGATATGCACCCGTGAAGACTCAGCGTGCGCAACGCAGCGGTCGGATCGTAAATATTTATCCCTATAGCTGAAGCGAGAAATAAGGAAGAAGTCTCTGGCTGCTTCCTCGTTTCTCAATTCTGTAAAATCGACCTAAAATTATCATACAAACGGCTTAAAATCACCACACCGAGTAGTCCAGTGGGCACTCAATAACTATAATATAAACATACTATGCCTTAAGATCAATTAAAGGAAAAGGGTACGGGGGTAACGTAAATTGAAATTGCTGATATAACCACTTCCGTGTCAATGCCATAAAATGAGTTTTATAAAGATATGGTTAAGAGAAGTAAAGTAAATTTAACAAAGTTAGGATGAAATAAAACGAATAAAGTTATGATTAAGATGAAGTAAAATGAATTTAATGAAGTCATGATTGATAAAATGAATTCAATAAAGTTATGATTCATATGAAATAAAACGAATAAGGTTATGATTGAAAGGAAATGAAAGAAATTTCATAAAGATATAAAACGAATTCAATAGAGTTCTGATCAATAGGAAATGAAAGAAATCAAATAAAGTTATGATTAGTATGAAATAAAATGAAATTATGAAAAATGACTTTAATGAAATTATGATTAATAAGAAATAAAATGAATTTAATAAAATTATGGTTAATATGAAATAGAATCTCAACGGTAAAGCGATTTAATATGATATAAAAGAAGATCTTAATTGTAACAAAAAATTGGCAAAGTTTAATAAGAAATAAAATCTTGTTTGTAAGAAAAAATTAAATAAAATCTTCGATTAATGAAAATAAAATCTTGTTGATAAAGTGAGTAAAGTAGATAACTGAGACGAAAATCAAATTTTATTTGTTAACTCTGATACAATTAACAATCATAGAAAATAAAAATCGTACCTACTAGGATATAGGATTAATCACAAACCGAGACCATATCGGTGAGGTAAGCAAATATTGCGATCCATAATAAATTAAAATCCAATAGTACAGTGGAATAAATGAAAAACATTCAGTTCGAAAATTTAGGATTAACAATAAAAATTGGAACATTATTTAGATAGTGTTCGACAAGTTAGGGCTGTGTTGTAGTTGTGCAAAGATTAAAAAATTTACCAATAAATCAGAATCATAAATTAATTGAAATCTTTAACGACTAATAAATGATGAATTTGACAGAGAGTGTTAACATAAATCGAATGAATAGAGTGGGGATTGAACCAAAATACGATCGAATTGAGTAGCAAGACGAATGTAATAACACTGGATGTCTGAGAATGAATAGATAAGTCTCGACCCGAGTAATTGTATTTTGAAACAATACGAATAGTTTTCCCCCATCCATTCTTCTATGCTGAATTCCGAGGAGGATAAAATGATATCACGATTACTTGAGATCGGAGAAAACCCCCATCCGAGAAAGTTAATAAATTCCAAAAATTGCGGGATCCCCAAAATGGCAAATATGTCCGTAACCGAATATTCTGAGAGAGACAGTTAAAAATTTCGAGACAATGGAATTCGTTAGGCGACTCAATTAACATCTAGAATTAATTAATTCATGCACGCCGTCTGGTCGATAACATAAACATAGCAAGAAAATATTTGTCTCGAACATAGAAGTGACCAATTTTGAAATCTAATTTTAAGCTTAAGCCGTTGTTATCAATTCGTTTTTTTTTAAACTCGAAATAAATCCATAAATTATAAACCCATCAGATTCCTTAAAAACTTTAATCAGAAACAAATTATAATTGAAATTAGCATCCAAGTGCCAAGCTTTAAAACTAATGCCTCCCAAATACCTATTGCCAAAATGATAATCTTATGAATCTCACAAAATAGTTGACCCTTCTTTACACTAAAATGTTTTGTCTGCTGGTTTATTCGTTGCAGATAAATCGAGTCTAGGAAAACCTCAATGTTAGTCGCTAAATGCACCAAATCTTGACCCACCTAAACTCTCTTTAACTAATATAGTAAAGACCCTATTCCCCACATTATCATTTTTCATGATTTAAATTTCAATCGTTACAGAGTATGTCCAACAATCAGATTACTACTCAGAAGAAACGCTCGGAAATGAGATTACGAACCACCAACGCAATAGGAAGACCCCGGTCGCAGTGGCCTTATTCTATCCCTCGAAAAGCACGGGATCCGAGTAGCGACCCTCTCGAACCAGTGAGACAAGAATACCCAGCCGCTGAAATCTTTGCAAATGCGCAGGACCTCCTCACCCATTGGGAGCGGGTGCAGGAGCAGGTGGACTTACAAGTAGTCAAGGCAAGGATGTACCTTGCAAATGTGCTGGATGACATCCTTGCTGGGCGGATCGCCGTCGCCCATCCACCTCGTCCGGTTCGGGACACTAGGCGTCCATACACAGTAGAGGCTCTCAAAAGAAGCCTAGAAAGATTCTGCCCGGATGAATAAACTGACGAACGAGACATTATAGTGATTAAATAGCAATAAAAATTAGAACCGTGTGAATTTCTTTTCGTATATAGCTGAACATGAATGTTGAGTTGTTTGAAAGATTTTTAAAACATTTAAACCGACCATAAATTGACGAGTAAAATCCATCTATTTTCAGTAATGTCCACTCTACGGATTCTACAGATGGAGTTAGATCGCGCGAGGCAGGCGAATGCCGAATTACTTAGTCAAGTCCTGCAACTAACCCGTGAGATGCAGCAGATCAAAGCGACGTGCTTAGATCCTAAACGAACCAAAGTCCTATACCAACGACTTACCGCAGCTCAAAAGGCTGGCCGAAGAACGCCAGCTCAATCGGAGTTTGCGAACGCAGGTCCGGGGGCTAGAAGTCGCACTAGCTGTATGCCGAGAAGGTGAAGCGGTCACCTACCCGCTCGTCTTCGCCCCAACTCAAATGCCGCAACCAGCAGTTAAGACAGCAGAGCAACCCACCGCCACAACAATCGTCGACCGGGACGTAAGGAGCGTGCCGACGTCGAGCAACCCAACTCCAAAATGCCAAACCGTAGATATTTATCATGTGATTTGATTTAATAGAGTAGTTTAGCCTTAGTTGAGTCGTTTTCTTTTGAAACTACATACCAATACGGTCATAAGTAACCCTATTACGTCTCAGTTTTCGCCAGGAATTAAGCACTAACCATGAACAATTATTTATGAGGGACAGAGCAAAGCGAGCATAGGTCTTCTATCGACAGCTCGTGAACCCGAGGTTTGTCCGAGCAATTACAGTACCAGCCAATGGTATTCAATTTTTGCGGACAATCCACCACTTGAACACATTTCCAACGTTGCTTAGCAACGGGTGCCAAGTGGGTTAGTATCATTTTGTATGGCGTTACTAGGGTCGCCAGGAAGATAAGCAAGATTTGAAACCCTGTAACCCACCATACAAATTTGGGGGCTCAGCCGGGATAGAATGATTGTTTTTGCGAAAAACCAACGGAAAGATAGACATATGTTTAAGGTTTAAATTGAAAATGTCGGGACGACATTTTGTCAAACCGCGGAGAGATGTAATAACAATGAAAAAGAAGAGAGCTTAAGACAGAAAGATAAAAAACGAGTAACCCGACTACAAAATGAGAAACGAATGGCTTGCCCACCAAGTACAAATTTGGGGGCTCAGCCGGGATGAAGCTTTGTTTTCGCGAAAAACCAAAGGAAATATGGACATAGGTTAAGGTTTAAATTGAAAATGTCGGGACGACATTTTGCCGAACCCCGGGGGGATGAAATATGTGAAACCTAACAGTTGTAAAGATCGATTGTAAAGATTGATGGGAAATTGTAAAGATCGATGAAAAACAAACAACCTGACTACAAAACAAGAGGGCAAATAACAGACGACTGGCCCACCAAGCACAAATTTGGGGTCTCAGCCGGATTGAAGCTTTGTTAGTTGGAAAGACCAGGACAACCAAGTTAAGAAACAACAGAAAATTCTGTCAGTGCACCCTCAGCCGGGATTGAATGATTTTGGTGTGCAAACAAATCGATGAGAAAGCATAAAGTTCGAGGAGAAAATAGAAACAGCAATAAAAACCTGACTACGAGATACCAATTTAGGGGCTCATAAAGGATTGTTTTTACAAAAAACCCAAGGAAATATAAGCAAATGGTCAAAGTTTAAACAGAGATGTGGAGATGATATGTTGCAAACTCCAGAGAGATGAGAACGCCATGAAATAAAACCCAGAGAACAACTGTTGGAAAATGAACAACCCGACTACAAATTAAGACGCCAAGACACTCAACATCCATCAATACTTGACGACATGACACCCTTGTAAGACACCAACAACAATGACAAGACGCATAAGTAATTAAAAGGGCAAAATTCGGGATAAAATGAAATGGGGTAAGTAAGGGGGTAATGATAAACAAGAGAAAGCAACCGAACCCAACAAGAGGACGCCAACGGTAATAGAATAAAGCACAACAGGTAATGATTAAAATAGTGATAGATAAAATGAATCAAAATATATTAAAGAGGTGAATGAATTTAGTTAATTAGTATTTAGATAAATTTGAAGGTAATTTGATAATTTTAGATGGAACCAGCAAAAATTATAGAAAACTAAAGGGGATTCTAAACATCGAATATGACAATCTTGAGGAACTAATTAATAAACAAAGTTAATTAAACGAGCTAAAGAGGATATATCAGCAATCTCTAACCTATACTCCGATGAACATTGCATATTAATAAAATTGATCGATATTGATAAAGATGTAACTACTGAGAGAATATATGAAATTCTATCTATGAGAGTAGAGATAACCAAATTTGGGAAAAGCTGGTACAAGTTAATGGAAAAAGTCAAGAATATTGAAGACGAGATTGCAACAACAATGAAAGAGCAAACTAAGGCTTATGTGGAGTGTTATGCGTGCAAAACAGAGGAAGCACGAGTAATGGTGATACCTTGCGGACACCTGAGTTATTGTCATGGATGCGCACAAGAGTCGCACTGTATGTTATGCCAGCGAAAGATAAAGGAAAGACTAACGATTTACTTTCCATGAATTGTTATGATGAAATGAAATAAATGTGTATTATGCATTATTTGAATTACTATTAGATGATAAAATGAATATAAAAGAAATATGCAATGTTTATAAATAATAAAACCACCTGATAACGATAAACAAAGGTAATAGACCGAAAACATAAAAGCGAATTAGGGAAATAATCAAAACACATGCACAGAGACACAAATATCGGACGGAAAAATTTCGACAACCGAGTTTTCCTAGGGTATAATTCTTTTGTTTTATTGATATTATATTTATTGATATTATATTGAGATAGGACGAGGAAAAATGGTTAAAACCTGAGCTATCTAATGATAGTACGCTCACCCAAGGGAAACCCTGATCAACCCCACTGAGAAAGGAACTGGTAGGCCAAGTCGCGTATGTCAGCAAGTAACCGGCGAGAGATTGATCACCTCTTTTGGGGAGCTTGTTGATGCGATTACCACAAATTTTGAAGGGGGAGTGAAGAGATAGACCGAGAGGTGAGAGAAAGAGTGCGCACGGAACAGAATTAATAGTTTAGAGTAAAGGTACCTAGAGATGACTTCTTTTTCCCTAGCTGGTGGTGAGGCACCAGAGGACAGCTACGGACTGTCGTGCTCAGGTTGTTATCAGCCAAGGGACTGATGACGCTGGGCCGTTCGATACAAAAACCCGGATCACACACCGAGTATCGGACGATCCTTTTTTTCGCTGGGAGGCACTCGATACAACAACCCGGATCCCACACCGAGTATCGGGGCCAAACGGTAGGTGAGATGTGAACTAACCGGTAAATGGTTCATACTCAAAATGTCCTACTAAAGCCAGATGAGAGCGCTCGAATCGAGCCGAGAAATCTGATGGATGGAGCGGGCAGAGATTTGATAGTTTATTTCCCGCTCCCACTTCTGAGCACTTCCTTTTCTTTTCACTATTCGGGAAATCAAGTAAACCGCTTTTGGAACTTGATTGAACGTCTAGGCATTTCCATACTTTTATATTCTTCGAGGTACACAACCCGGATCCCACACCGAGTACCGAGGGAATGTTTTTTTTATTGCCCAGCGAGGAGTTTGGTACAATAACCCGGATCCCACACCGAGTACCAAATATCCGAATGGCGGTGAGTAAAGCGTAACCGGAAGAATGCGCGGCCAAAAGACGCCATGGCTTGAGAGTCAGTGTGAGGCCTCAAACATACCCAAAAGTCACTGATTGAGCTCAAGTCCGGATATAAAGACGATAATATGATAATAGAGGGCCGGATGATTATAATCAGATACTTGAGGCAATAGAGGGCTGGATGATTATAATCAGATACTTGAGGCAATAGAGGGCTGGATGATCATGATCAGATACTGAGGCAATAGAGGGCCGGATGATTATGATCAGATACTGGAGGCCATAGAGTACCAGATAAGATATGATATGAGTAAAGATGAAATATGATTATGAATAGATATTAAGGTCACAGATGACCAGTAAAAGCCGAAGGCCGAAGAGCCGACGGAAAATCATAGAGGGCATAGAGCGCCAGCGATTGAGGATTAAGTAAATAAAATTTTTGGGAGACATAGGAAAAACAATTAATGGAATGAATGAAAGTATGAGTATGATGATTATTGATATTATGATATAGATAATTGATACGACTATATAGATAACTGATAAGACTATATAGATAATTGATACGAGATTAATAGATAATTATTACGAGGTATAGATAATTAAAAATGGACTTAAAATGAGGGGGGTGAGTCAGATAAAGAGACCACCACGATAGATGCGAACAAGGGATGATAACATATATAGTATGGTAAACGGAGGAGAAATTAGTATAGAGTATAGAATATTGGAGTGTTATTTATTTTTAGGAATCGATAGTCAAGCAAAGCAATCCAAGTCAAGTACAAAGCAAAGCAAAGGAGAAAATATTTCAGAACAAACGACAAAGCAAAGTGATAACAAAGGAATTTGAATAAACGAGCAGAAAAGAATTGGGAATAAACGTCAGAGTAGTTTAAGCAGAAAAGCAACCAGAAGTTTCAAAGCAACCAAAGCAAGAGAAGAGAAACCAGTCAAGCAGACGAATAACCGTAAACATTGATAGCATCAGCAACCACACGAGAAGCAAAAGCCAAGAGAATAGAGAAAAAAGTTTATTAAAAGCGGAAGAAAGAAAAAAGTTCGCAACGGTAGAAGTGCCAAACGGAGTATCAATTACAGCAGCGACAGGAACCGGCACAGATAGTGGATTAACCGACGTTGAATTCAACAGTAGCGAAGAAAACGAAATAAACGATATAGAAAACCGGTTGCCAATAATAGAAGCAGAGAACGAGGAAGAGAGATTAAAAACTCAAACATTAACTCAAACATGGCAAATTCCACAAATTCCAACATGACTTCAATTCCAGATGCAAATACAATGATGAATAACAATAATGTGATGACAGGAGAATTCAGAGAAAAGTTTAGAGGAGAACGTTTGACGGTAGTCTCAACAAATTGGATACATTTATAAAGGAATTGAAGTGTATAAAAATATCTGTCACTGGACAGATCAAAAGTAAAGAGCGACTACCCTTGTATCTGAAAGGGAGCGCACAAGATGTATTTGTAGAAGAAGCAAGAGATGTAACAAAATTGACAACATGGACAGAAATTAAAGAGTTCTTAATAAAGATATTCGGGATAGAGAAAAAGGGGAATAGGAAGATATTGGACTTCCTACATCGAAAACAAAGACGAGATGAATCAAATGCAGTGTACGCATGCGAATTAAAGAAATTATGTAAAGAAGCCTTCGGAGAAACAGATTTGCCCGAAGATAAAATGGTAGATGTCTTCATAAGAGGAATCAAAAGAGAAGACATACGAGCAACCTTGGATGTTTGGCACCAGAAACGTTAGATAAAGCAGTAGCAATCGCAAATAGATGTGAAGCCCATCTAGGACTGGGATATCAAGTGGCAGTCTTGGCCACAGAACCAACAACATCAACAGTCAATGCCAACAACCAAAACAACAATACCAATCCAGCTATGAATCAATTCATTCCAAGAGCACAACAGATGTTCAAGCCACCAACAACGAGAAATCGGAGGATAGAGGTAATAACCAAGTAAGTTATAATAATAATTTCAGGAACAATCCAAATACAAATGAAAATGCTCCATATGTCAAAGAATAGGACATCGATCAGAAAATTGTTTCCGAAATTACACTTGTCAAAAATGTGGTAGACGAGGGCATACTGAGAAAATATGTAGACAACCTAGTAACAAAGCATGTTACAATTGTGGACAACAAGGACATTTCGCAAGGCAATGTAGCATAAGAAGAGAACCAAACCAGTCAAGATTAAACAACTCTATGGGAAATCCACAGATTAACGTGATGCAAGAGATAGACATGTTACGAGAAACATTACAACGAATGCCCATGGAATTAAAAGAGATGATGCAACAGATGCCCACCAATATACAACAACAACGAATCAATGTAATGAGAAGCAATGAGGAGATTCAAGAGCTGAGAACTAGAGAATATCAAGAGCAACAACAAGCTGAATGGCAAAGACTACAAACAGAGGAACTCAGGAAATCCAGCAAAGATGGGAAAATCGAAAGCAAACCCGAAAAGAATTAATATGATGAGAATGGAATCCCAGATGAAATTCACACTGCGGAGCAGTGTGTTGAGAACGAAGGGGAGGAATATGATAACTGATAACGAGAAAACAGTTGAATTAAATACGATGGAGAAAATAGAGGCCATCAAAGAATTTACAGAAGAGGAAAAACAGAGACGTCGACAACTGAAAGAAATGACAACTGAGAAATCAGACGAACCAGAACTCAAGAGAGTAATCGAGCAGAGATGATGATAACGGAAGATCAAAACGAGGGAACACTAATGTACGAGATAGACGAACTCGAAAACGAAATTATGACACAAAAGACAAAGAGTACACTCGAGACAATAAAGCAAGAGGAAGCTTTAGAACAAGAGGAGGATCAGTTAAAAGAAAAAGAAGCAATCCTGAATCAAGAGAAAGCGGAACTAAGAAAGAAGGCACTAATATTAAAAATAGACGGAGCGTTGAAAACATGTAGAACAAGAGCAGCACTAGATCAAAAAATAGAAGTGATGACAAAGAAAGTGCTATCTCAAGAAATGGAGGAGCAAAAATTAGAACTACAAAGAGATGAGCAGGAAGCATCAACGTCACAAGGAAAAGAAAAGATATCAGAACCAATAATAACAAAAAATCGAATCCAGAGGGTACTGCTACAAAAAATAGAAACAAGAATCAGAAAAGAAAAGCCCACGTGGAGTAAAGCTCAAATCGAGAATAAAATAAAAGAGATATGGTTCCAAATAAAAGGGCCAACAAAGATAATGAAAGAGGAGGAACAACCACACATTAATATGTTGAGACAAATACCAGACGATCAAACAGACGAAGATGAAAGCGAGATAAGCAGTCTGGGCGGAGAAATATTTCAATCATGCGAGGAAAATAAACCATATAAAGATGAATCAAAATCCGAAGTAGAGGAAATGGAGACGAACGTGCCAAGAGAAGACGAAACCGAGATATTAAAAGAAATCAACGAGATTGTAGAAGAAGTAGATCGGAATCAAATGTTCTTAAACCTCAGAGATACAACCGCATACAGCAGAATAATGAAATTAATTGCGAAAGGATATCAACAAGATAATGGTACATTCACGGCATCATGGAAAATTATGATAAGAAAGTACCAAGAGAATTTGAAAGAATATGATAGAGAAGAATATCAGGTAATTATTGATTTTCCAGAGATACCAAGACAGATAATAGCCACAAGAGGAGAAAGCACAAACGAGCTGTATGATTGGGTAGTGAAAAAGCTAGGACCCAGCTACAGAAATAAACCCTTATATTATCAAGGAAGAAAAATAAAGCGAGATATACACCTAGCGGATGCTCTAATATGGCCAAAAGGAATAAATGTGGTAACATTAAATAAAAATGAAAGCGAAGAAACGACAGCAGAAATATGGCAAAAAATTCAAATATTATACAACAAAGAAATAAAACCTGGATTAGAAAAAGAGAGACAAAAGATAATGAGGCAGAACCAGATAAAAATGACAGAACAAGCAATAGACCAGGCTAGAAAATATATTAACCGATTATCGTTAACCAGACCAATTTCAATGAAAATATTTGTAGAAGCTGTACGAGACACAGACATTATGAGATTCGACAATGAGAGAACAGATGAGTTGATAGCCAAATATGGAGAACATCAAAGAGATATGAGAGGAGATGAACCAATAAAGATAAGAATAAAGCTACCAAATGATGAAATAAAAGAAATATCGGTAGATCCCGATTGTCAAATGCACGAATTATACCGACGGATAAATCGAGAAATTATCCAACCAATAATCGAAAATAGTGACGACGGTATGGTGGAAGACGTGGCAATAATGTACCACAAACGACAAATAAGTCCGCGAGAACGAACCCCGATATACGAATTAGGTATATGGGAAGACGGACAAACCATCAATATCATAGCCATGGATGAACCAGAGAGGAAAAATACAACAAAAAGGGAACAACAGATCCAAGAATTTCAAGAGGAAATGAAAAGAAAGATGGACCAAATACTAACCATCTACCAGTTATGGAGACAAGATGCGAAGTTGAGTACAAAATTACAACCTATAGATGAGTCGCGATGCCGATCAACACCATGGAAAAAGGTGTATGATGAACAGACGAAAGAGTGGAAATGGAAAATGGAGAAAACTGAACCAAAATGGAGAAAATATATACCAGGAGAAGCGCCAGAAGATGCAGCTAACGAAATAACCTTAGAGTTATATGAAGATGAACCATATGAAAATCTACCAGAGGAAATGATAAACGAAATGGAATGGCAACCAGAAGAAGACGAGGAAATAAACGATAGAGCTCGACTAGCCCCATACACATGGAAGATAGGTGGATGGGCTGAAAAAGTAAAATCGGCTGAAGAAGAGAAAATCATCGGTATCACAAGTCATCAATTCTATACAGAGATCGGAGGATACCGGATGAAATTGAGAGTGTACCCAAACGGAGATGGGGTCGGAAAAGGGAAATATCTATCAGTGTATTTTCTGTTAGCAAGAGGCAGATATGACGGCAAGTTAGAGTGGCCATTTAATCGAAAAGTCACGATTTCAATCGCTAAACCCGGAAAATGGGAAGAGCGACACAGCGAAAAATTGGGAGTAGATCCAAGATCTATGATAAGCCAAAAGCCAAAATCCACTGAAAATGTTGCGGGAGGAGTACCACAATTTCTGTCGAAAAAATATGTAACACCTCAATTTGTAAAAGACGACACGATATACATCACGATCGAAGTAGAAACAGAACGAGAAATGAAATTGCGAATCCAACAAGAACAAGCGAGACCGCGAATCAGTGTACTCGAAAAACGAATACCAGGAACAAAATACTTGCCCACAGATATAGACGACCCTGTGGAGGAAGGATTAACGAGATTAACGGAAACGCAAAAATGTAGAGAATTAGCAGCGATACTAAGAACCGGAGCAAGGAATCAAAGACGAACTGTAACAGATTTAGCAAATGGATAATCGATTCTTGTAGCAGAGTGGAGAATCTGCGAAATATCGTAAAGGAAATAGAGGAGTATCGGAGAATGTATGCGTGGTACCCAGAGCAATTCCGAGAAATTATTCGAAAATGGAAACACACCGAATGGGCAGCCGAAACGATAGAGAAGTATACTTTAAAAATTATGACACCAGATTTCGAACCAATCGAAAGAGAATTTTATATCACAGCTAAGGTGAGTGAAGTGAAAAAGAGAATACCATATGAACCGCCATTTCATTTACAATACCAAGGACGATCATTAGATAACGATCTTGAAATCGGAGTTACGCAAATGCAATTGGGAGCAATAAATGTATTAACAGTAGCAAAGATCGCGGGTAGAGAACTCAATAAAAGAGAAATCAGAACGAAAACGCCAATAGGACGACAAGAGAGTCTAAACACACCAGAAGTTCCACCTGCAGCAGATGAAGTAATCGTCATCACAACAGGAGATGAAGAGATATTAAATGATCTAAATGATATTGTGGACGAGGAAACAACCCGGAGAATACCGGAATCAAGAGATTTGTTCATGACAGAAGATGAAAACGATCCGATAACAGATGAACCAGACGAGCTAGTATGTGGTCAAAGACAGCCAGTCGAAATTATAGAGCCAGATACCGAAGAGGAAAATAAAAAGAAAGAGAGAAGACGCCGAAGCTCGACAGGAGATGAATGGGATAACTGGATAAATGAACGAGGAGCTACAACATCCAAAGAAACAACAGACGAACAGCCCAAACGAAAAGAAACCGGCACGATAATGGAAAAGAAACCCAGAGGACGACCAAAAATTGATAAGCCAGAAAGAAAAACTAAAGAACAGATGCAGATGGATCAATTGACAACGAAAGTGAACAAACTTAGTCAAGTAACGAAACAGTTACAAGGAAAACTAAAAGGTCAAGAACAAGGAGCAAAATGGATCAACAGATTGATAACTGATATGCTGGGATTAGCAAATCCAGAAATAAAGAGAAATTTGAAACTCAATAATATCGGAACAGAAGCAAAACAGCTTTGGACAGCAATAAAGCCAATAATAAATAAAATTATGGACAACAAGGTACGAACCACAACCAAAGATCCCGAGGAATTACTGTTGATAATAAATCATTTAACAAAACGATCAGACGATCCAAATAGATATTTGGTAGGAATGGCCTACCTGATGTACAATACGATAGTGATATACAGAAAGCGAACTCCAAAATACAATCCAAACGGATATGAATTCGCAATAACAGACATTATCAGGAAAGTAATTGAACCATTCATCCTGACTCAAGGTGGATGGCAAGCCTTTATAAAGTTGGTAAGCAAAGATGATCAAACCGAGATAATGCAAGCAAAGTTAAAAGAGTTATTAACGGAATTCGAGACGACCATTAATGCAAGCGATCCAAAAACAGCTAGAAAAGGGATGAATACGATAATCACTACAATACTCATATGGATGATGTGCGTGAAAGGGATAGAACCGTTTGTAGTATATGACTGTGACATATAAAGATTGGTGATAAATACTCACTAAAAGAAACGGAAGAGTGCAAAGCAGCGAACCCTCGGTAAATTACAGACAACGGCAACAGCGGTATCGTATAATGTATATCAAGAAGTAGATTTCATCAAAACGGAAATAACACGGAATGATTCAGTAACGCGAAGTTGCATTCATTGCGAGAAATCACTTCACACTCAACAATATATAGAAGGCAGAACAGGAAACACAGTTGGTTTCAGAACGAGCGGAAGCGAATGTGAAGAAGGATTCACGACAGGACGCATCTCAATAGCTGGAAGAGTGAATGTAGCAGCAGAGGAAGGAAAGATAAAAACTACCCGAGTATACGCTGCGGGAAGAATAACGGCTGGAGACGGAACGTGTGTCAAGAGGAGAGTACACCTATTGATCACAATTAGTCAAAGGATAGTGATGATTGAACAGCTATACAAGATAAGTTGGAAGAAATACCAAGTATTTTGTCAGATACGCCAAGCATGAAAAAGTTACCCTCATGTCTAGCAACAGATAGATCATGCAATACGGAGAACTGTCAACGATCGTTAATCACGCCGATACCAAACTTTCAGACTTACCTTATAAAAAGCGCAATATTTGATGAAGTGCCAAGGACAAGTCACAGAGAAACAGAAACTAACACGCAAAAAAGCGCATTAGATGAAATACGGAGAACCGGAAGAATCGGAAAACCAACCAATACCACAACTATCGGGCAGCGTCAACACTAACGGTCAGTAATGATCAACAGCTACTAATCGGAAATGAGATTAATAAAAGGACAGATGGTGAGCAAATGTGACGAAATGGCTAGCCAGTACAATTATAACGGAATTTTTTATCGCAACGGCAATACAAATGCAAAAGCGCAAAATTAAAAAGGGAACCCCCCCCAAAGGATGTATAAAAACTATATCTCTATAATAAAATAACAAGATGATTTCCTAATATCACAAAGGATTGGCATCACAGAGGAAACTATACTACGATTTAAGTTAAAAATGACTGTATCTTGAAACAGAGAAATATTAAAAAACAAACATTAGGCAATTGGCAATCACAAAATCGGATAATGCAATTCCATTATTACACTCCAAGAGGGATATTGGAAGATCGCTTGAGAGTTATGTATACGTATAAATGCGAAAAGAAAATTGCCGTGAAACTACCACGAGAATTCAAACAATCCGAAGATAATGCATAAAGAATTAGAGATAAATGCATAAAGAAAAATTCAGACTTCGCTCAACCAGTAAAACAAGGATGATAATCCAGAAACATTCGTACCCCCCACATGTTCAGTTGCAGTAATGTATATGACCATTATTTGAATAAGGATGGAGTTGGTTACAGTTCACCGACGTAAATTGTAGCACCACCAAACAATATTTGGATTAACGAACTTGGCCAGCAAGCGAATTTCAACCATCGATATATCACAGCCGTGGAAATACCAACGAAAGATCTGAACTGAGCCAGAGAAACTTATTATTTCCAGCACAAAGGCAAGCATCATTATCCAACATTGTAACTATAACGGGTACAACTTGGAGAGAAAACCCAACTTTACGAATGATTACTATCGCCGGATCATTTCAACACGCTCAGCAAATATGATTGAAAGCCATGTGGAGATTCTTACATCTTCAGGGACAGCATGATGGCAGGATTGGAATAATAACTTATCATTCCAAATCGTAAGGATAATCATAACACAAATGTTAGCATGTTTCGTATTTTAAAAGAGAGAGGAAAATTAACTGGGAAAGAGGCAATTGGTATTTTTGCCGTTTTTAGCAAAAGACCATGGTATTACATGGAAACACTCAAAACATTTCACAGATAAAAAGTAGTAGGAATCTAACGAATCGAATCGGTACCGATGAAGGAAAGTCGGACGAAAATTTAAAGCACTAATGGAGATAAGAAGCCTGAGAAAACCAGAATGAAGCGAAAAAAGAGTAATTGAAAACGATGGATTAAATTTCCAGAGCATGATAGATAAACAGCGACACGACGAAAACAAGGAGGAACACAAGATGCTAACTCAGAACAACTCAAACCAATGGAAATCGGAAGACAAGACATAGTGGACATTATAATCATCCACCACCAGTATATGAATGTTTAAAAAGCAACATCTCAGTAGAGAGAAACATGCTGTAAAGGACACGTACAAATTACCCAAGAATCAACAACATTACGAAATATTTATCCAGTACCATCACGAACCAAATGGGCAATTGTGCCACAGAACTAGCAAAGGTCAAGAAGTGTAGATCAGGACCAGAAACTCGAATATAGCCATGTTACAAAACATTAGCTGACCAACATTAACGGTACCAACTGAAATAAATGGGGAGAATAAAAGCAATGATTGATACAGGGAGCAAACATCTCAGCGATAAAAATGGATAAAATAACCAGGAAGATTGTGGCCAATGTATAGAAGAACCAACATGGATGTAATAACTTGCAAGCAAAGAATCAGGTAGCACGTCATCGGAAAAAATCTGGTTCCGTATGAATATAAACAACGTAAAAGATCAATACCGTATTTAGCAGTTATCGGAAACTGAGCGCAGATTGTATAATTGGAACTATCTATGCCAGAATTACTAAAAAGAAATAATAATAGATCTAGGTCAATGGAGCTGAGAGATAAAACCGGACAATAGTGTACGTATGGAAAATCAGAGGTGAGAATGCTCAGAGCAAAAATAGTAACGAGTGCCAGTGACGCACACAACAATGATTTAGTTACGTAAAAGTAAACGAGGAAAACTAGGAGGTTATGAAATGATTTCGAAACCTAATCCACACATTCGAGAAAAAGAAGGAACTGCCATTAGCCAGGAGAAATAGGTGCTGTAAACGATAACAGTGAATTCCGATCAACATTACAAATTTGACGAGGAAGATAAAGTCATTTACGAAAAACGAAAGACTTGGGAAGCTAACCCCATGTGAGGACATTGAACTTCCAACAATAAAAACTGAATGAACTGAGGAAAAACTATGGACAATCGACAGTCAGCTACTAAACGAAAACGAGAAGGAACAACTACAAAAACTGCTAATGGAATTTAAGTATATTTGCTGGATCCGAACTTAGATCTGCGGTACAAGCGATGTAACGCCACGACTACACTAACGCGACGATACCCACGAAACAATACGGACGCAATATCGCATTGCGGCAAGCTCAAAAAATCAGGAAGCAGAGAAAGAAGTGCAAAATGTTAGACGCAAGGAGTAATTCCGAACCAATTGCTCGCCAGGCAATTCCAGTGTGTCATGGTAAAGAAGACGAACACAACGGTTCTGTATAGATTATCGACGACTCAACGCGGTAACAAAACGGAGATACATACCCATTACCAGATATAAATGAAATGTTACAAACGTTACACGGAGCAGCCTATTTTACATCGCTAGATTTAAAAAGTGGTTATTGGCAATAAAAAGTCAAAGAGGAGGACAGGAGAAAACTCCTTTACAATTGGAAAATAGATCTATTCAATTTACGAAAATGCCTTTTGGACTCAACCAACGCACCAGCTTTCATTCCGAGATGTATGAACTTTGTAACTCACGGCATCAAACAATTATGGTAATATTGTGATTTACTAATTTATTCTAAGCAACTCTCGAGCAACATTTTAAAAGATATCCGTAAACGTATTCGTTCGACTGAGACAATGGAAATTGAAATTGAAACCATCAAAATGCGATTGGGCGAAAGGAAAAAGTCACCTTCTTAGGACCACATTGTATCCGGCGAAATGAAATAACCAGATCCAAGGAAATCGAAAAAATAAAGAATTGCCAGCACACAAAGAGCAGACTCACACAAGTGCAAGAATTCTTAGTTATGTGGGATATTATCGAAGTTCATCAAGATGTCTATGCAAACCATCGCGAACCCATACAGAGTTAACCCAAAAAAACCCCGTTATATGGAGAGGAACAACAAAGCAGCCTTTGAAACACTCAGAATAAGACCTGATCATCAGCACCTACTCCACACCCAGATTTTAAGAAACCGTTTTGATTAGCAACACGACGCAGTAGGATATGCGTCTGGAGGCGTCCTAGGACATTGGCGATGACGCAGAAAAAAGAACAGAGTCATTGGATATTATAGTATCCGAAACGTTCAAAACACGAAAGAAGTTACTCGGTGACACCGACGAGAGAAGCATTAGCACATAATCCAAGCTATTAAACATTTCAAATATTTATTATGGGTCACGAGATATATATTCACGGACTGATCATCAACCATTAAGTATGGCCAGGCCAAACAATAAGACAAGCCTCTGTAGATTAATGAGAAATGGGCGATGAGCTACAAGGAATACTCACCGTTATAAAGTTCAAATCAGGGGAAAAGCCACACGCTAACGCAGATTGTATGTCAAGATTTGTATTTGAGGAACTGATGGATCAGGATGTAAGACGAATATGCATGATCACGCAGGAAGATATTGATTTCACCAAAACTGAGAAATGAGCAGAAAAGAAGACGATGAGCTAAACAATGATCGAATTCATGGAAACTAATGATATGAAAATCTCGAAACACAATAATAAATGAGAGAACATATGGAAATCTCTCTCTTT
>CM039679.1:26943212-27104473 GCA_022537955.1 Schmidtea mediterranea | reverse complement strand
CAAATAAACATAAAAGTTCTAGGTTAAAGAGCGAGATTAATAGAAGGATCACGGGAACATAAACATGCACCGCCACAAGATATTAAAAATCAATAAATAACAGAATAATTAAACAAAATAAAACACAACAAAAATTAAATAACACAATAACTAATTAAAATTCGAAATGCCTACAGAGCAAGGAAAGAACATAGGAAAAATAACAATTAAACTGCCAAAACTTGCAAAATAAAGTTTAGAAACATAGCGCAGAAGAGTCGACCAGAAACAAATATTAGGGTTGCAAAACCGGGTGTTGTAAGAAAGATAATAATAAAAATGAATACTAACAATTAAATATTAATAAAATCAAAAAATAAAGAAAAAATAATATAAAAAAATTAGAAAAATATTTTAAAATAAATAAAATAAGTAAAAAGCCCTAAAAAATGGCGAAAAATCGCCCTTGGTTTCGACAACAAGCAACAAAACACTATAATATAGTGATTGAATTTCATTAAATTTTTAATCTTTAATGCTTTTACTAGCAATTACATTTTTTGAAATCAATCGAACCTGAAGTAAGGAATTTGTTAATTTGTTTATAATGTAATTATTTTTATGAGACCATTTTTATTATTAAATATTCGAACGATTCATTTCATTCTATAAAATATATTATATTTATAATGTTCGGACCCTCTAAAATATTATATTTATTGATATCGCACATAAACTTGGTTCATGGGACGGACCGTGTGCCCTAGTGGGTGAAACCTTTAGTTGTGCTCGCTGCGTCATGCCTGTGAACCCCTTGCAGTTCGCAAGTCGGTTCCGGCTTGTGCACGGGGACGCTACGCAGGGCAGCCATTGTATATTCGAGGCGGCCACTGAAAAATTGTTGGCCGGAGTGAATAAGCTAAAAAATTTTCGGGAAGTGGAGAAATGCATTAGGGGATATCAGGGGGATGCGCGTGTAGATCTGCGAGCAGATTTTTACATTCCGAACAAAGGAGCGGAACCGGGTAGCACGATTAAGATTTTAGCGATGAAAACGTTTTTATGTCTAGTGATTCAAGTGAAGGATTTACGCGACAATTAGCTACAGTATTATTAACGACAAATTTTTACGAATTTACCTGGGCCAAAAATGTTCCACCGAGAGGGCAGTACGCATAAATATTCGCCATTTGTTCCATCCAGCTGAGAAAATAGCATCGAAAAAAAGGTCACTCAGTTTGAACGTCCTTACATGAACAACTTTCCTTTTCCCTCCTTTCTCGCGAGATTCCCTGAAATCTGCATGATAAAGGTAGACCACGACCACGAAAAAGAGCTTAGAAATCACGACTAATTAAGCAAGCCACTGGTGAAAACGAGTTACGAGAGGAGCATTAGAATTTCCATAGTATAACTGAATCAGTTCACAGGTCTAATGCATAAACGTATAAAAATCGATCTTGATACGCACCTACGATACACAACGATTGTAGGTTGCTTAAAATTATTAATTTCAACTAAATCAATAATAATGGTATCTTTGATTTTTCTCGGTTTACGACTCAAAACGGATTCATTATCTCTCCTCCGATCGGAAATATTTATAATAGCCTACGTTATTAGAACACCCCAAAAGGAACGCAAACCATCTTAATAATTATTATTCAATACCCATAACGAAACTTTTCAGCGGAAACTTAAACATCTTCCCATAATTCCCCATCGATATACACGGCGTGAATAATTAAATTACTAATTTAAATCCCCAGCCTCATAGGGTAACTTTCGGAAATTTTGCACAGCTCAGCCTGAAACTTAAAATAATGATTATGGAATCACACACGAAGGGCCGGTAAACCTATGTATATCTATAGGTACTTATGAGCGACGATTAGGTTATCTGAATGAACATACTCAAGTAGAAACCTGAGATATAACACGGAAAAAACGCCCTAACTTTCCACAGGATGCTCCGAGTTTGATATCCACGCAATTTCCACTTAAAATTCTCGCGTACCTATAAATTTTTGTTGTTATCAAAGGTTTCGGTGTTCCTAAATTTTTGCTTTGTTGTTTATTTACTTATTTTTTTTTGTTAATTATTTTCCTCTTTCTTTTTTTGCTAGTATGTCAAAAACGAAAAATACAATCAATTCATGCGGGTCCCTGTCTGCCCCCGTCAATCGTGGCAAATCCGCCATAAATACGAGGACTCAAGGCTCCAGCACCGGATTTCAGGCGAAACACGGAGAGAGTAAAGGGACCTGGGCCTCCCCAGAAGTCGTCCGGAGAGCTCCGGCAGAAAATCTCTCGCCTCCTCAGGCGCGCGACGAAACTAATCGTGAATCCCGCTCCCAACGACTATTAATCGAGAACAATCGGTAGCTACACCAGCCTATTACGGCATACGAACTCCGGATCAAGGTTCGGATATATTCGGGCAGAGCAGCTCGACATCGTTCCTTGCTCCATCTCCCGAGTACCGAAAGTCAACCCCAATCCAACATAAACACTCCGCAGTTCGAATGTAATGTCCCAAACATCTCTATCTTCGGGGCTATTGGAAAACGGGACCACCCTACGGCCGGCATAAGCCAAACCGGAAATAAGCGGCGTCGGATTCGCCCGCCGACAGGAAGAAGCCCCGTTTCCGGAGGCCCAGTTGGCAGAAGGATGGGTCAAATAGAATGATCTTCCGCCACCTTATCAAGAGTTCGAAAAACCGGAGATGGATCCCGACATTCGTTCCGCCTCCGCGAGTCCTATTCTCCTCTCCCCGGGTCCATCCACATTCAACTTGGTGGATGATGACAATGAATCTGCCCATTGATGCAGGCCCTAAGCGACTCGAATAGTTGGAGGAGATATTCGCCGACCTCACCGGGGGTTGCTAATATCGGCCGCCGAGGTGAGATAGCCGGACCGTCCACCACGAGGGAAAGAGGCTGGTCGAGGCAATCCTGCCACCATATCGACAGCCCAAGCGGAGATGCCCTCCGACCGATATGGACCGGACAGAAGATGAAATCCCTACCGAAATCTGGAAGTCCGCATTCATGAATTGTCATTAATATCAACTAACACTTCGGAAACTATTGATCCCACTTTCAGTTATTCTCTAGTTGCTCATTGGTATGCGCGACATTGGGTCGGAACCGATTTTCTAAATAAGTGTAATGAGTTCGTGAAAATAAAACTGGTTTTTTATTAATTTATTTTTTTTCTCTTTCTTTCTTCCCCTTTCTTCTTCCTTCGAAACCAGGAGCATCGGGGTGAGAACGGCGGGCGCTATGCGGTCACAGAGAGTTATGATTCTCATGAGTATTCCCACTGAATCAAGGGGCAAAGGATGAGGACTCGAAGGGTTTGAGAAAAAAAAGGGAAAACAGAGCGTAAAGCCCTTCTATTCGGCAGCTGAAACCGGGAAACGAAGGCATTTTCGAGGCAGTAGTGCTAGTGATGGCGCACACCTGTCGAATCATTTCGGTCTATCATGATGCAATTCCAAACGTGATCTCAATTCACGGGTGCGTGTATAGTAAATAAAATTATGTGGCGTATGGAGGAGTTGCCCTAGTCATGAACGACAACACCCGAAATTAAGTGGCCCGAAGATCGGATTTTTAATACTCCCCTTACGTCCAACAGACTTTTGGGGGCTCAGCCGGGATGATTTTAATTAAGACCATCGCAGTTGAAAGATATAAAAACCCAGGAAATTAGAATAAGAAAGTATAAATAAAATCTTGCCGAGGATTAGAATAAAAATACACTTATAAAAAGGAATCGGGATAATGTTAATCGGAGAGAAAATCACGAGAATATCTGAAATAATCCAACTAAAATTACAAAAATAAAACGCGGACGGAGACCTTGAATTAATGGAAATAAATGGAAATGTACTCTAAAATAACTAATTAACTATAAAAAGGGATAAATAAAATTAAAATCAATAGAATAAAAGTATGTAATATTTAAAAATAGAAGGTAATAAAATTAGAACAAAATGGATAGAATAGAATTAGCAACTCAATTACCAAAATAAAGAAATAAAAAGAATGATGTAACAAAAACAATAATTAAAAATAATATAGAATATAAAACCAATAATTAAAAATTGAATTTGCTGGGAAAAAAAAAAAAATATTGAATCACTATAAGAAGAACTGAAACCAACTACAAGCTTCTTGAATATCGAGACCGACTCAGTAGAACAACTAACCGAAAAAATGAAGAGAATAAACGTAGTTAGACAGAGCAATCCACAAACAATAAGCCGTGAAATCACCCGAACGACACTAGGACTAATGCAAACGCAGAAACAGAACCAATACGATGGTACCGGAAAGAATAATATCCCGGAGTTGAATATAAATACACCTAAATAGAAAAACAAGTAGAAAACGATACTGCGCCTTACAAGCATAATACGCCGAACAGTAGCCACCATTACACCACATGCTACATTTGTCCAAACGGAACGGATAAAAGTACTGATACTCCCTGTGGGACAGTTTTGTATACTGCAAAAATGTGCGATTTGTTACCATTTGTATGTTATGTAAAAATGACATTGAGGAGAAAGTGATTGTCTATTATGAATAAAGTTGTCATGAAATAAACGATTAAGTTAGTTACCCTTCCTCCTTACCCATATATCTTATTATATAAATTAGAACAATTATATATTTAAGAAAAAAAAAAAAAAAAACTAAAAATATAAAGAGTGAATGAAAACGTTCGAACATGGAAAGTAAAGATAAGGGAAAATACCACGAGCTACCTTCGAGTAGTGCGATCTAAGCAAATTCGGGAGGGGATAACTGCATTCACCCAGAAGAGAGATATAGGGACGAACTGTCGACAAGTTTTGCCCAAGTGAAAAGCTACTTGTGTTAAGATTGATCACCTTACCGTTGCAGTAGATGTTCTCACAAAGCCGTTTTGTATTTCAATTTCTGGGGGGGTTAGGCGAAGAGCTCTCGAAAAAGGCAGCTGTGGAGGCGCGCAATTTGTAAGAAATAAATAACAGAATAAATAGGATAAAGAAAAAACAACAATAAAAGAAAATAATTAAAGAGCTCAAAAAGGGAGAAATAATATGAATAGAATGAAACAGGAGCCGGCAAGGGAAAATATAACAAAATTAGGTCCATTCGCATTCACTTCAGCTCAGATGACTCCGTACTACAGAACATTGGTTCATTCGCATTACTTCGCTGAGACTGACTTCGGAAGTTACAGGACATTGATCAACTTGCATTCTTTCGGCTGAGACTGACTTCGTATTACAGAACAATGTTTCATTCGCATTACTTCAGCTCAGACCGATTCGTCTAAAAATTAGGTCCATTCGCATTTACTTCAGCTCAGATCATGACTCCGTTATTACAGAACATTGGTTCATTCGCATTACTCAGCTGAGACTTGACTTCAGCATTACAGGGGACATTGATCAACTTGCATTACTTCGGGCTGAGACTGACTTCCCGTATTACAGAACAATAGTTTCATTCGCAATTCACTTTCAGCTCAGACGGACTTCGCCATACAAAGCTAGGTCCATTCGCAATTACATTCAGCTCAGACTACTCGTCATTACAGAAACATGGTTCATTGCAACTTACTTCAGCTGAGACTGACTTCGTATACAGGCCATGATGAATTCGCATTTATTCGGCTGAGACTGACTTCGTCATTACAGAAACAATAGTTCATCGCATTAACTTCAGTCTCCAGAACGACTTCGTTATTAATAAAACATAGTCCCATTCGCTTACTTCAGTCAGACTTGACTTGTATTACAGAACATTGGTTCATTCGCATTACTTCAGCTGAGACTGACTTCGCATTACCGCGACATTGATTGACTTCGCATAAGTGAACACAGTTCTATCGACTAGGTTAGCACAATCTCATCCATAATAATAAAAATGTTCAATCGTATAAGGAGCAGAATATTCAGAATCTCAGGTTACAAAGCACAGGCTCAACCAAACAACCGAACGAAAATAACATAGTAAAAGATAAGGGAAATTAAATAATATAAGGACAAATGAAGGGACGACGAAAACGCCACAATGAATAAACTAAAGGGGTTTGTAATTGGAATTGGGAACGGCATATTTGTCCCGAACGAATTTATTATAAATAGATTAATTACTATGACTATATAGATCATTGTATACCATATAGATAATTAAAAATCGATTTCGAAAATTGAATGAAAGGAAAAATAAATGTATGGAAATATTAAACGGATAATACCTGGAAATATAAATATATATAATTATGGGTACTATAAACAAATCGATATAGCAAATAAGTCAAGAAAAGAAATGATAAATAAAGATGATAATAAAGGAGAAAATGCAAACGAATAAAAATAAAGAAATGACAAATCAAAAACATAAATAAAACTCAGTATGTTTATTTTGAGGCGTTCGAAAGACTGATAAGCGTTGTAAGCATTATTTAGCTATATTTTTTTCGTTCTAAGAATATATGCAACCAATCTTGCAATCCACGCAGACAAATTCGCATCAGATACAAACAATGCTAACATAAACACCGTGTATACATAAACTCTGATTTATTAAATACAGGAACCGAATCAATCAATATTCGACGATACAAGGAACCGTTTACACATCAAAGTTCAGTGAAATATTCGACAACAAAGAACGATACGGGACAAAATGCAGTTTTGAAAAAACAGATAATTCAGGGAACGGCGATCGCAAAAATCCCACAAAGTTAAAAGAAACCACCCAAATCTAGAGAACAACAATCATCGAGCACAACAGCTAACTCTACTTTCAGGGAAAAGCGCCAAAAAATCGAGATCGACCTCGAATCGCGGAGAAAACTACACACAGAGCCACATTCACTCGAAGTATCGATTCCATACAGCAAGACTCAGACGACAAAGAAAACCAAGAATTAAAAAAATATCGCAACAGAACGAGAATAACAATCGCAAGGAACAAACATAGAAATCAGTTCAACACGTATTCCGGATAAGCGTGAATCAATAAATAACCGGAAACTAAAACAAAAACAATAATAGAGCCGAAAATAACGGGGAAACCCAAATAAACAAGACGGAAACGAACTAAACCAAAAACTGCCAACAGCAACGAACATAGATTAAAAATTTCGAAGGGAGAACCTTCACGGAACGCAATAAAACTGAACACGTTCCTAAGGGATTTGGCGGTATATGTAGAAGTTTGGGTTTTACTGACAAACGATTATGGTAAATAGATTGCACTATACCTATTGGACAGCGCAACTGGCTATTTTCTGTAAGCAAAGAAGAGGAAACCGCTTAAAGAGTCCAAGAAATTTCTTAAAAACTAAATTTGGAGTAGCAAACACTACAACCAAGGAATACAAAATTATTTAACAGAAAACAAAGACATGGCAGAGTCGGAACACGATGTTCGCGAGCGAAATCGAAGATTGGCAAAAAACGGAACGACGGAAAATTAGCGAAGCTACTTGATCGGGCATATTTGTAGATGGATCTAAGACGACCAGAGCGTGAGATCTGCAGTAGGACATGCAGATGTTAACCAACATTAGACGGACGCAGTAAGCTAGGGCCAAATCAGGCGGAATCACACTTGCCATCACAGATAGTACATTATGCTAGATGATCAATGATTAGCAACAATGGCAGTAAACGAAGAAACGGACAAAATATGCAGAAAGTGAATCAGTTTATACAGGAGCAACCAAATATTTTAAACCACAGTATGCAAAGAACAAATGGCAACCGTTCCGGAAACATAACTATAACAATACCACAAAGAACAGGATACACGGCGAAATAACTCAACGCAAAGTAAACAAATGCAGACAGTGCGGAAAACTCGGACACTGGGATGGTGTTACCAAAACGATACCACTGTGGTAGCTGTGGGAGAAAGGCATAATATCAACCGATGCGAAGTTTCAGGACCTGTTTCACTTGTGGAGGAAAACAGGGTCACGTATCAAGAAAATGTAGAAGAAGGAATGAATCAAAATCAAGGACGCCAAGAAACATCTATACGCAAATTCAGCGTCAAGGCACCCCAAAATATCGAACAGACCAAAGGCAGTAATGGATGCAAGAAATATTCATCTAAAGATTTATGATGGCAAAATTGATGCGAACAAACCAACCCCAAACAACAACAATTCATAATACCATATGATGCAAGAGACTTGAAAATATAAGACATAGAGAAACGGAAATGACACAGCAACAACACGCCCAGGGATTGGCCAGCAGTTACAAATGGCAAGAGGAACGAGTGAGACAAGAAGATTTAAACAGACAAGACAATCGGCGAGAATAAATAGTATGAGGAATGATTCAAGATGTCAAGAAACAATATTGCTACAGTATATATAAAAAGTTACCAAGACTAAACTCGCGAAACCTTTAACCAGAAAAAACTAGGAGAAAATCAAACCGACAGGATTTGAAACACCCAACCAACTAAGAAACAAACGGAGAACACAAAAAATACTACTCGGAAAATCAAAGAAAAGGAATAACTCGTGGGAACGAATGGGTTCAAACGAAAACGGGGATAAACGAATAACACCAACAGACAAATGGAAATCCCGAATTTAAAACATACGGGAAATAATAGGAAATCGATCGACAACATAGGAAAAAATAATTTCGAAATATCACCCAAGGGGATGTATTAAAAGTAAAAACAAGAGACTTAGGTAATAATATGCTACGGAACATCAGAAGACTTCATCACCGTAAGAAGACGGAGAAATTTAGCGAAACAGCAGTTTAATGGGGAGAAGCCACTACAAGTATCTGAGAGCGAAGAACAGAATAAACCAATCAATACGGACCGATGAACCGATGGATTCATGACCGACATTTTCACCAACGAATAGGAAATAAAAGTAAGACGAATAATTGAACCATAACCTGAAACATTTAAATAAACGAGGAGTTTTCACAATGAAGTATTGAAGAGATTACATGAGGTAACATTTACAACTCGAGGGGAAGGAGACGTGTACCCGAGCAGGAGAAACACGGGTAAAGGCATATCTAGATAAACGGAAAACTGAGACATAACGAAGTTCCACAATATTTATGCAAACGCCGGAGCTCATGACGATATCTGGATTAAACAGCCAAACACGGAATGAATATTCGATTGGATAAAAAGAAAGAATGGGGAGCTCCAAGAAAATGATAACCTATACCTAATGAGATGAGTTAATAAACAAGACCTTACTCTAGTAGATGCACTAATATGGCGAGTTAAACCAACATATTGTTAACTCTAGAAAAAGGAAAAACAGTACCGGATTTCGGATTATGGCAGGAATACGCCGAAAAACGTATTCGAAATCCATATCAAAAGAACCTACAAGGGGGAACCAGAGATATTTTGTAAAAAACAGAGGAAAATTAAATCACACAATAATTAGACCCAATCACAAGAATTTGGGGAAATACTAATTGTACCTCCAAACCCCCCCCGGAGAAATGAAGTATGCATAGAACCTACGCGGACGGTGATTCTCAGACACGCTAATTACAAGAATACGACACTAATTGGGAGATACGGAACTCGCCGAATAGGAAAAGAAGAAAGCAAAGAATTAAAGATAAAAGTAAAGTTACCAAACGAAGAACAATAAACGTTGAAAATAAATAAACAAAACGCGGTAGTACGAGTTAATAAAAATCATCACGAATATAATGGAAAGAACAAAGATCAAAGTGAAGATAGGAATAGATGAAGATGTAGACCGTAAAATACCTTCATTCATATCTACACGAAGAAGATGGAAACATATCTATTACGAGTTGGAATATGGGACGATGACCAAGAAATCAGATAGTACCAATGGAAGAAGCTCGATGGGGAACAGATACCACGTGGAAGGAGATGGACGAAGTAGAAAAAGAAGGTCACCAAAAGTCCAAGAGAATTATAGAAATCTATCGGCAATGGCGGAAGGATCACCGTCTTAAAGAGAAAGTCAGCGAACTAGACACAAGTTGAATGCAAACCAACCCCATTTGAGGAAACGAATGGAATGACAAGGTAAAAGATGGGAAATAAAACCCGGAGTAAAGTATGGAAGAAGAAACCATTGAGGAGAAAAAGGACTAACAATCATGACTCGGAAGAAAACCCGACAACCAGATTGAAAGAAGCCGAAAATAAAGCAAATGCCCGAAAAATGAATGTAGAAAAAATAACGTAATGAAGGAAACAAAGATCCAACCAGTAGATATCGACGAAAGCCACAAATAAAACTAGAAAAACGATCATTGCGAAAACTAATAGAAATATTACAGCAGGTTCTGCAAGGAGCCAGAGACGAGCAGCAACGACGCATGCGAATATATGGCAGAAAATGAGTGAAAACCTGAGAATTTGAGAGAATTAGTTTAAAAGAGATCGAAGAAATACGAAGAAAAAATGAATTGGTGTCCGAAGTATTCGACCAAGTAATCGTCAAATGGAAACACGAGAGTGGGCACAAAACCTCAAGGAAAATATAAATAAAAGTATTCTACCCGATCAAACATTCAGAAGAACTAGAAGTCCACCCGACAGCAAAAATAAAAGAGGTAAAAGGAAACTAGCATATGGAAACTTCCCTTCCATTACAATTCCCGGACGATCACTAGATAATATGTTGGAAGTAGAGTAACGCAATGGTGATGGGAGAAAATAAAACCCTGAAAAATGGCGAAAACATTGGAATACCGTTAAAAAAAAAAGAGATAAAACCAAAACCTATCAAAGCAAGTATGAGCACGCCAGTATGGGAGGTGACAAAAATAGTGAACCCAAAAATGTATCGAAGGAGGATTGAAGTAATGATTTTGAATGAAAATACAGACGAGGAAGAAGAGTTGTCCACTAGTAATTAAAAACACCAATAAAACAACAGAAATCCGAGAGGAGCAACGTCAACCAGTTATCATCAAAACTCAATGGGCAAAAGGAGATGAAATAGAAGAAGATGATAATTGAAATGGATACTAGAAGACAAGATTTCACGCCAATGAAAAAATGTATAACACAAACTCACGAAGCAAAGGCACGCATATAACCTCACACAAGACTGGGACGGAATGGCTCGAGAAACACAAAACGAGGAAGTCAAGGTAACCCTAACAAACACAATCGGAGAGGAGACAACAAAGAAACAGGCACGTCCATGGAGAAACGTCCAAGAGGTAGGCCAAATGTGACAGCCGAAAACCGGGGAACCAAAAAAATCACGGGACCATCCAACAACAACTGCGATGACAAGGTTGATAAACTTGGAAAAAAAATAGATACGAAAATGAGGAAACTCAACCCAGACAGGGAGAGTGGAACGCGAATGGATAAGAGGAATTATAGCGGATGATGCTCAATAATCACCAGCCAACCATTAAGGAGACTATGGCAACGAAACCGAGCAAGTGAGGACGCTAAAACAACTATGGTATACCGTATCCATATAATTCCCAAAATGATCAAAGAGAAAACTAAAACGATGAAATTGGAATGGGAAGAGATGAGACAAATAGTCGCCCAATTGCTCACAAATACGGATTACGATGACGAATATCGATTAGTGGCACTCTCTTATCTCGTATATTATCTAATGAGCCTATCGGACAAGAAATTCCAAACAACAATTCTATGAACCAACGTAGAGCTAACCGCAATGATCATACAGGCAAGAAAATCGAACAGGAATCCTACAGAATGGTGGATGAAAGCAATTTATAACAACCGAGAAAAAACGAACAAGTCAACCAATGCCACGTAAGACTGAAGGACTATTAACGACTTCGAACATGAATTACCTATAAAAGACTTAGCAATGAGAAATACAAGCATTACACTCTAATGATGGACAATGATGGTGTGGCTAATGTGCACAGGTGCAACAAACGGATTCTTAATATTTGACTGCGATAAAGACAGTTACTTGGGAGACAAGTATTCGCTGAAATATATCGAGGAATTTTGTAGGATGGCAATACCAAATACCTGACCACTATAGAAAGCGATAAACGTATCAATCTACCAAGAATCTGATTCATCAGAACAAAAAGCCAAGGGAGTGTGGCATCAACGGAAAACATTAGCATACCTTGCGAGCACATCACGTATCAATCATAATCCGGGACAGGAAAAGAGAAATCACTACAAGTAACGGGAGAGAACAATGCAAGGATCTATTTCAGCGGAGAGCGAAATGAGATTAAAAGAAGGAGTCGTACTAAAAGGAAAAAGTGGAATGATCCAGGTACAAGCATATGTCCGTCGCAGGAGTAATCAACTCAGCAATGGAGACTGCCAGGGAGGAATATACTTAAAGGGGAACTAGTAACAGGAGGAGTTGTATGAAACCCTATACAGTCGAATTAAAAAGAATACGAAGACATTTTGAATGGGCAACCAGTAATTGAAATCAACCAAATGTGCCAAGCAACGACACGTTGTAAAACCGGAACACTCAACGATAATATACCAGCAAACATCCATAAAGGGTTATAGAATGCATATTTCTTAAAAACAGCGTTTATGATCGACGAGTAAAGAGTGAGAAGTATTCGAGGAAGCGACGCGAGGAATTGCATTAAATTGACGTGAACAAAATAATAACGAGAGCTGGAAAGATCAAAAGCCAGAACTAGGTCCCAACCGCTGAGAACAAAACAAACTCCAGCAGCATTGATAACCACGCGGAAGCAGAGATGGGATGAGATTCATCAAAGGAAAATCGCAAAAATGTGGAAAATGTATAATGGCCACAACTACCCAGGACTATATGCATCAGAAAATGCTAGAGCAAGGAATAGCCGCGTAAGCCAAAGTGAGTAAAATTATATCTATACCATGAATAACAAGGATGGATTTCCTCTACCATAAAGACAAGAGTCAATGCAACAAGAATATCCACGACTTGATACGCAACGATTGTAGTTAAAGAAAATCATTTAAAAACGAAATTAGCCGGTAGCAATAACCAACCCAGATAGCGCAATGCCACTATTACCATTACAAGAAGGACATTTTGGAAGAATAGCCGGAGAAGTGATGTATATATTCAAGTGTGAAAAAACATTTGCTATGGTACCGGAAAAATCAACGGCACCACCCGGAAAATGTACTAACGAACTAGAAGTGGTATATAAAAAGCAGATTCGATACGTACAACCAGTAACGCGAATGATGAAACTCCTAACAGACAAACCAAACTATTATGATTGCAACAACGCTTTCGGACCACTGTTTCAGCAAACAGATGCGAAAATAGGTAATGTTCCCCAGAAAATCCCGTTGCCGAACCCAAAAAGATTCGATTGACGGAACTGACACGGAACAGAATTCGACCACTAGCGTGGTAAACAGGGAATATATCTCACAAGAAAGTCTGGAAGCAGCAAGACAAAATCTATTGTTTCCCGCGAGAAGAGAATCGATACTATCAAATATAGTAACTATAACGGGCGGCACGAATTTCGAACAGAAACCTAATTACGAATTACTATTATCGCCAGACCATTTCCAACAAGCAACATCCAAATATGAGAAAGCCATGTGGGGTAGATTCCTGGTGTTCGGTCATGATGATTGGCTGATATTGGGCATAGTTAATATAATCCAAAATATGTAAGAGTGATACTAAACACAGATGTTGGCATGCTTCGACATCTACAAAACGAGGAAAGAGTAAATTGGAAACTATTAGTCGGAGTATACCTATTCGCAAAACAATGGTGTTAATGGGCATTCAAAGGATATAACAAAATCAAACGAAACTTTAACGATCTTAACAACAATGAAGGACAGACGAACGAAATAGGTAGACGATTCAGGAAGGCACTATATGACGAAAGAGCGAGAGACTGAACTAAAAAAGGAGCGGAAAGAGTATGAGGAAAAGAATCAAGATATATAGAAAGAACCAAGGTGCGATGACGACTGGACGATGAGGAGAATAATAAAAGGAACGCAACAAAAATGATTTCCAAGCACCAGTGTTACTGGCGACGAAAAGAAGACATGCGCGGTGGGATTAAGCGAACCAATTGTTCAAGAAGCCATACTGAGGAACCAAGCAAAATTACCACGAACAAAAAGCAACCACATGGGAACAGAAAAATGATACCAAACCGCAAATATCTAACCCTCACTCTATTTAACCCTGATTGGGAGCAACAAAATTCCAATAAATACAAGACGATCAAGAAGTGTAAGATTTCAGGACGGGAAGATTAGAATCAATAGCGGCACATATTACAACATCGAACCGGACCAGCAATTACCCTATCATACGAATAAATGGAAGACGGAAGCAATGATAGATACAAGGAGCGAATTCTCAGCAGTACTTTAAAGCGAAATTACCACGACACATTGGAAAGATATCGAAACCAACGGGATTCATGTAATCGCATGTAGTAAGGACGGTAAACGTAATGGGACGATGGTGGACAACATTAAAGCACCAAAACAACGAGTAGAGACATACCTAGCGGTAATACCACAGCTAAGCGTACCATGTATAATTGGAACTGATTTAATGCCGGAACTATTCAAAGAAATTGTTTATCGACCTAGGAACCTTATGTTTTAAAAGATAAAGAAGGCAGAATCTGTGCCATGAATACAATAGTAAGGTGCTCAGAGAAAATAGTGGTACCAGCTAAATCTTCAATGATCTGTTACATCAAAGTAAATGAGGGCATTACGGGAGAAATGATATTCGAACCAAGTAAAAAGTTCGAAAAAACGGCGAGAATTACCTTTAGCAAGAGAGATAATCGAGATAAACGAAAACGGCGAACTACCAATCAACATCACGAATTTCGATGAAGAAGATAAAATAATATATGAAAACGAAAGACTGGGAAAATTAACGCCCATGATAGACATCGAGTTATTAAACGTGAAAGGAGAGGGAGAGGAGGACAAACCACTATGGACAATAGATAGTGAACTCCTAAATGAAGACGAGAAAGCGCAATTACAACAATTATTGATGGAATACAAAGATATTTTCGCAGTATCAGATTTAGACTTGGGGAACGTGCGACGTAACATTACACGCAATACCACTATCAGACGAGACACCAATTGCGCTAAGACCATACAAACTAGCAGAAGCCCAGAAAACCGTAGCAGAGCAGGAGGTGCAGAAAATGCTCGATGCAAAGGTAATCGAACCAAGTTGCTCACCATGGCAATTCCCAGTTGTTATGGTGAAAAAGAAAGATAGAACGCAAAGATTTTGCATCGATTATAGGAAATTAAATGCGGTAACCAAAAGAGATACGTATCCGTTACCAGACATTAACGAAATGTTATTGACGTTACAAGGAGCAGCCTATTTCACTTCACTAGATTTAAAAAGTGGATACTGGCAAATAAAAATGAAAGAAGAAGACAAAGAAAAAACCGCATTCACCATCGGGAGAGACTTATATCAGTTTAAGAAAATGCCATTCGGATTAACCAATGCACCAGCATCTTTCCAAAGATGCATGAACTTCGTTACCCACGGGATAAAACAATGCATGGTGTATATAGACGATCTGCTAATCTACTCAAGTACATTCGAACAACACTTGGAAGATATACGAAAAGTATTTATCCGACTAAGACAGTGGAAACTGAAGTTGAAACCATCCAAGTGCGATTGGGCTAAAGAGAAAGTGACGTTCCTAGGCCACATAGTATCAGCAAAAGGGAAAGAACCCGATCCCAGGAATATCGAGAAAATCAAAAATTGTCCAGCGCCAAAAACCGTAACACAAATACAAGAATTTTTAGGGTTATGCGGATATTATAGAAAATTCATCAAAAATTACGCAGGTATAGCCAAACCGATACAAGATCTAGTCAAAAAAGACACATCATTCGTGTGGGGAAACGAACAACAATTGGCATTTGAAATATTACGAGACAAGCTAATTAAAGCACCAATCTTAGTCCACCCCGACTTCAAAAAACCGTTTTTACTGGCAACCGACGCAAGCGGATACGCATCCGGTGCAATATTGGGACAATTAGACGATGAAGGAAAGGAACGGGTAATCGGATATTATAGCAAAACATTCAAAAAGCACGAGAAAAATTATTCGGTTACCGAAAGAGAAGCATTAGCAATCATACAGGCAATTAAACATTTCAAATACCTACTATGGGGTCATGAAATATGCATTACAACGGACCACCAGCCACTAGTATGGCTTGGCCAACATAAAGAAGCATCGAGTCGACTCATGAGATGGGCAATGCAACTACAAGAATACTCTCCGTTTATAAAATTCAAAGCGGGTCGAGCAAATGCAAATGCTGATTGTATGTCGAGATTCATCTTCCCGGATTTGATGGATGAGGAAGTCAGACGGATATGCATGATAATTGCGGAAGATATTGACTTCGCTCAATTGATGATTGACCAACAAGAAGACCCAGAATTGAAATTAATAATTGAATACGTGAAAACGGGTAAACCGGAAGTCTACGAAAATGATCCGCAATTAAAGGAACACGTGGATAAACATCGACACCGGTATGTAATTGAGAAGAAATGGCTACTAATAGCAGACGGGGAACAAAGGCTAATGGTAATACCCGAAAATAGACGAAAGGAACTACTAACCCAATACCACGATGGGAAATTAGGTGGACATATGTCAGTAAAGAAAACGCTTGCAAGAATGAAACAGAAATACTTCTGGCCGAACATGTCCGAATCCGTGAAAGATTGGATAAAAAACTGCCTCATTTGCGCAACAAGAAAAAACACCGGAGCAAAATGGAAAGCACCACTAAAACCAATGCCAGTACCAGCCGAGCCCATGACAATGATATCAATGGACATACTAGGACCGTTACCAGAGACACTAAACGGAAATATATATATCCTAGTAGTCACAGATTACTTGACAAAATTCCCAGAAGCATTTGCGATGAAAGACCAAAAAGCCAAAACAATAGCACAAAAACTTGTGGAAGAAATCTGTTGTAGATACGGAACTCCAAAACAAATACTAACAGACCAGGGAACGAATTTTATGAGCGAAATCATGAAAGAAGTGACCAACTACTTCAAGATAGCAAAATTGAGAACGTCACCGTATCATCCACAATGCAACGGATTAACAGAGAGATTCAACGGGACACTAATACAAATGTTATCAAATTATGTAGACAGATATCAGAGAGATTGGGATGAATATATCAATTTATGTCTACTTGCCTATAGAATGTCAACACATGCCGCAACCAAGATGAGCCCATTCAAGCTAATGTATGGTAGAGAATGTAATATGCCGATGGATCTAGAGTACCAGCCGCCAATATCGCAATATATGGAAGAAGACGATTACGTTACAAAATTCAAGGAAAGAATGCAAGAAATATGGAGACAGCAGGACTAAATATCAAATTCAATCAGGAAAGCTATAAAGATCTGCATGATCAGAAGAGAAATGTTAAACCTCATACTTTCAACGTAGGGGATTGGGTAATCATCGAAACACCAGAATTGATTCCGGGTACGACAAAGAAATTACAAAGAAATGGAAAAGGACCGTACGAAATCCTATACGCGAGCGAAACAAACGTGAGAGTAAAATTGGTGAATAACCCATTCACCAGACCAATATATGTGAATGTAGCAAGATGCAAAGCCATACCAAAAACAATAACAGCTCAACCAGAAGAAAGACGTATAATGACACGGTCTCAAACCGCAAGGATATCGATGCTAAGATGTACTAGCCAGAACTACCGTTATATGGACCCAGACGAACACGGCGAAGATGAGTACCAAGAATATGATGATGAAGAATGGGAGGATCACCACACGGGAAAACTGGAACCGGAAATAGCAGAAAACATCGTGAAAGAAGCTAAGACCCTATTACCAGAATGGGCTAAAGAGAAACGAGACATTGAGATATTAGGAGGACTAATGAGAATAATCGATAACTACAAACGCGACGAGCCAGATATCGAGCATACAACCACAATAACAACAAACTGGCCAATCCTATTTACTATTGGTGACAAAGAAAGCAATACCCCGCTACATACCATTATGCAGACAAACAACCACGAAAGAATACAAGAAATAATTAACATATGGGAAAGGTTAAAAAAGTCAGTCGATCTAAAAAAATGAGGATGGAGAAACCCCACTAATGATTGCAGCAAGCAGAGACATCCCAACATGGATAATCAAAGCCCTACTAAAAGCAGGAGCAGATGTGACAGCAACGGACAGAAAAGGGGATACGGCGTTGAAACGCGTAATACTAACAAATATGCCAAAGAATCTGGGAGTGATGTTAAATAGCGTCACCAAGGAAAATATTGATAACTTGGAAGACCTACCCGATCTACTACGTATTACATTGGAATGCAATAAGCAAGAAATGGCAACGAGATTAATCCAATGGAAGCGACCTGATAATGGTAAATGGGTAATAAACACCAACCAAACGGACGAACAAGGCGAAAACGAATTCATGAAATCAGCCTTATTTCAGTATAATACAT
The DNA here is from genome assembly GCA_022537955.1 of Schmidtea mediterranea. NCBI lineage: Eukaryota > Metazoa > Platyhelminthes > Tricladida > Dugesiidae > Schmidtea > Schmidtea mediterranea. The sequence continues at coordinate 27,085,925 of CM039679.1, read as the reverse complement.
TGACAGCAATATACGAGCTAAGCAAGAGAGGAGATATATTAACCAACTTCAGCGGGACCGAACAACAGGTGGTAAGAGAGAAACAACAACTGTTCAAACTAATAAGAGAATTCCGACATAAGGAACATTATAGGGCGTGGGAACCACATCAATGTTCCAATTTAACGAGTCAATTCAACTACATCCAAAGGTTCTATCAGAAAGTCATATACAATTTGCAAGCCAACCGGAAAATCCGCCAGACACTAGCAAGTGAGGATATAAAACGGGAAGTCTTCAACCAATTTAGAATAACTCAAAAAGATCAGCTAAATGAAATGGTGCGAGCAGCAAGACAAATAATGCCCGCAAGGTTCGGACTACAAAACAGAACGCAAATACTCACAAGACTGGGGATAATAGCACAATCATACGCCATCGGAGACGAAATCGATCCGGATACAGAACTGATAATGCGAAAATTACCAAGAGCCTTTACCTTAACAATGCCATCAGGAATGATACCGTTACACACCGCCATACATCAACGACAAGAAAACCGCAGCTTGAAAATTATAAAAATATTAGAAAAATGCGGAGAAAAATCAAATAGAAGAGGGAAAAATGGCAAAACAGCGCTAATGTACGCAACACTATCTGGAGTAAAAATGGCAGTAATACAAGAGCTAATAAGAACCGGATCGGAACTAACGGAGAGATCAGACGATTGGAGTAACATACTTGAGTTGGCAACTAACGAACCTAACGTGGCAATGATAAAATTTATAACAGAAAATGCAACGAGAAGAGAAATAGAGGAACTTTGTGCGGATACCCAAAGAATATCATGGAGAACCATATATCGAAACAAAGAGGCGATAAAAATCTTGCTAAATTGGAAAATACCAGGATCTGAGGAATACGCAATAGATGTAAATGAGAGATACGAAGACGGAGAAAATGCACTGCTGAAAAAACTGATGAGAAAGGAAGGAAACCCCAAAATAATAATGATAGTATTACAACGACCAGAATTGAGATTCACCGATAACATTAAAGAACAAATGAGAATCGAAAATGAGAAAGTAGAACTTATTAACCTGGTAGAAAACTGGAAAGTTACAAAAACAAGAGTCCGAAGGGAACGAACGTCGTTAGACGAAACAATCAAAGCAAGAGACAAAGCAATAACGGCTTATAAAGCATTAATTAGGAAACTTAATGTCGGGGACGACATTTCAGCGAAGACCGGAGGAGATACAGATAATAATGATAAAAATGACGAAGATAAGAATAACAGAGAAAACGAACAAAACGATGAAAACGGAGAAAGAAACCAAGAAGACAAAACAAGACAAAGAAACGATAGGCATAACAACCAGGAAAATAAGAAAAACGACAAAAATAATAGAAATGAAAACAAAAAACCGAATTATGAAAAACGAACCGTATGCCTACCAAAAATAGAACTAAATTGGAAAAATAATCTATTAACATTCTCTATTGTCATAACAACTTGGAAACTAGCAGTGACCCAATACATACTGAACGATCAACGGAGGGGACAAAGAGAATATAATAATGGAACCAAACCAGATAAAAATAACAAACATCGAAGGACAAGCAATAACTCAAGTATGTACAACAAGCATCGAACAAGATTGGATAGGGAATAAAATATGCGAAAAGGAAATAACAAATCTAAGAGATCCTATATATATAAAAGGAATAAAAGCCCTACGACGATATCGAATATGCATCTACAGAGATAAGAAACGCACAAGATGCGTAATGAGAAAATCGCTAGGGAATCCAACGAGCAAAAACACGCAGCCAACGACAAAAATAATAACGAGCATAACAAAGGAAACAGTTATAAAACAAGAAACGATGGTAACCGATTACAACAAAAAACAAATGAAACCTTCGGATTGGGAAACAAATAAAATCAGAACCACCAATGATAAAATCGAAGTGCTAAAAATATATACCCATCAAGTGAACAAAATATGTATAGCAGAAATCGGTGAGGATGGTAAAGGAACAGGACAATGTCAAGGAATCGCAATAAATCCAGGAGACCAACTATTATTACGAGGATTGAAACCGCAAACTAACTACAGAATCTGCATATTCAGACCAAGAACAAAACACCCCAAATGTAAGACGGAAAAGATGGAACTAACAATGAGGAAAACCACAAACAAATGGGCAGGCGGACATGTAACGACAGCAATTGACTTCGACCAACAAGGAATCATCACCGGAGGAAGAAAATTGATAGTCACGAAAAATCTACAGGTACTACTAAAACGACTATGCCTGAAAGAAGCAACAAGCGAGAAAAATGAGATGTTACAATGTCAATTCCACAAACTTAAAGTAGACCATCTAAAAGAGATAAACCACCTAACCGCAAAAACAAGATATTCAACATGCGTATGGAGAAGTCTAAGCATACCAATATGTCCTCAACAAGAAAAGAATAAAAGCACTACGGTAGAAATGACTACAGTAACGTATCAGGACGAAAAAGAGAATACCACGGAAGAGGAAAACAGAACCAGAAATAAAGAGGAAGACAGATATATCTCAGAAGCCCAAATGGAAAGAATAATGGAACTAATCGAGAAAAACCAAGAACCAGCCGCAATAGAACAAAACATGAGAGAAAATATTATTGCAAATACGGAAGAACCAATAGAGATCCCAAACTGGATACGAATAGTATGGATTACAAGCATAATAATAATCGCAGTAGCAACCGGAATCACAATGGGCATAACGAAAGCAATCAATAGATATAAAATCAGACAAATAAAGATGAAGATGGCCAAAGAAAAATTAAAAATAAAGGAACAAAGATGGTGGAACGAGGGATTTCGACAAATCGGAACCCCTCATAAAATGCAAAGGGTATAGGTAAAGGACATATGAGTGTATATAATGTATAAATTGTAAATATATTAGTAATATAAAGCGGTATGTATATTATAGGAAACCCTGTAAATTAATGTAAAAATGAATTCGAGACACAAATACTGAACATAAAAACGACATTGAGATACGAATAATGAATACAAATTAAGGAAGATGGAACAGAATTATCAAACAAGTACGAACAACGAAACAGTAATCGAAATGTGGAAACGGCAATATAACGCCCTAACAAAAGTGGTAAATACGTTACAAGAACAATGGACGGAGAGCCAAATAGCGTTGAGAGAGGCTCTAAATACAAACATGTATCACTTACTAAACATAGAGGAACAACAGAGACGAATGAATGAAATGGAACGAGAATTACAAATATTAAGAACAGAAAATCAATGGCAGAGAAACGAGTTACAGAGGGTAGCAGAAGAAACGGAAGATGAACCACAGGTAGAATGGAGTGAATGGATATTAAACCAAATCGAGGAGAGAGCAGAACCAGACTCATCGAGTAACGTGGAGTAGAAGGGAAAAAGATGTACATATGTAAAAAGAATAAGAGTATAAATCAAAGAAAAATCAAAAAACCCAAAAACTATAAATATAGGTGTAAATAAAGAGTACGAAGTTAATAAATGAATAAAACCTAAACAACCCAGACTAAACTGTATATAATTATAGAAAATGGATCAACAAAGAACCGTGATAGAAGTCAATGAAATTATTGAAATGATCAGGAGACGGACTCAAATACAAATAGAAGCGAGATTACGATGCGGAGCATGTACTAAACTATTAAAGGAACCAAGACAAACAGAGTGCGGATGTAGACTATGCACTGAATGTGTAATAGAATTAACATTGAATGGCCCAAAACAATGCCCCGATTGTAGAGAAATAGAGATTGCATCAGTAGGAGAAACACAAGAAGATCGAGCAGCCAGTAGAGAAATTATAAACATGAGAATAAAATGCCCAAATGAACCATGCGAATGGGAAGGAAAAATCAAAGAAATGAACAATCACTTAAACCAATGTAACTACAAAAGAAAACCCTGCGAGAAATGTCAACAACCCATAATTGAAGGGGAAGAGAAGCAACACGAAAACGTATGCGAAGAAAGACGAACGAGATGCGAATATTGCAATACCACCGAAACATGGAAGCAAATACAACAGGAGCACGTAAATGTGAGAGAAGAAAAGATATGTGAAAGATTTCGAGGAACATGTCCAAACAAATGTGGAATTAAGGAAGAAGTAGAACTCAAAGAGCATTGGGAAAGATGCAGTAGAAAACGAATAGAATGCCCAATGGCAAAATGGGGATGTAAAATAAAAATACTAAGAGAGGAGACGATACAACATGTGCAAGAGACGGCCGAGGAACACCTAAAGATATGGATAGACACCATAAAGGAGATGGATCAAACGATGATGAAGATGAAAATCGAAATCGAATCGCACAAAATACTAATGACAGAAATATTCAACACCAGAGAGTCTATCGAATTGGCACGAATAGGAATGTCGGAAACAGAAAAGAATGTAGAAAATGAAATGAAAAGACTAAGAGAACATTACCAGAAATTAAGAAGTTACACACCCACGGGAGAAAATTTACCGATTGCACCATATATCTGGAGAATTGGAGAATTCACAAGGAAATGGCAGAGAGCAAGAGATGGAACGGAAGTATCCATAACCAGTCCACCATTTTACTCATGGAAAAACGGATACAAACTGAGAATGAGGATATATCCAAATGGAGATGGAACCGGGAAAGATACCCACGTATCTGTATTTTTTGTTCTAGTAAAAGGAGAATGGGACGAACTACAATCATGGCCGTTCAGCAATAAAATGGCCTTCACAATAATGTCAGCAAAGGATGCACATGTAGAGAGGTTCAAACCAGATGGAACGCCCTGCTACAACAAGCCAACAGCAGATGTAGGCGTAGCAGTAGGGTCATCAAGGATGATGAAACAAAATGTGATGTGGGAATACCTAGAAGGAGACACATTATTCGTAAAGTGGTCAGTAGAGAGAGAAGGAACGGGAAGGACAGAGTAGGAAAAGAGGAAGATGTAAAGTGTAAATAAATATAAATATATGTCTATGTATAAATGATGTAAAAGTAGTGCCATAAAACCAAAATTAGTTGTGCGTAAACTGAGAAAATAATAACCACCGCAAATAACAAACCTTAATTGTAAATATTACTTGTAGGAAAATGAATAACAAAGAAATAACGATCGAGATAATAAACCATCTACCAGTAACAAAGATGATGCAAATCATGGGTGACGAGAACCAAAAAGCAATTTTTGTTAAAAGTAACGAGAGGGAAATAATGAATAAAATAAAAACGGAAACAGGAAAGTGTGAAAGAATGTGGCAGCAATTACAGCATGGACACGAAAACGAACTAATTATGAAACAAAGTAACAACATAATGGATAGAGTCAGAGAAATATACGAAGAGGGTGTGGAAGAGTTCGAAAAATTAATGAAGAAAAAGATAGAACAAGATATACGAGAAGAAAAAAGAAAGTATGCATCACAACAAATAGAAGAAACCCAAAAAGCCGAAGTAGAAAATCTCCAAAGACAAGTAAAACAACAAGAAATAAAGAACCGCGAGAGAAACGATCAGCTGAAACAATTAATAGAAATCAATCAAGAACAAAATACGAAAATAAATTATGAGAAGGTACTACGAGAACTACAGAATAGAAACAACGACCAACTGAAAAAGGAGATAAACGAGCTAAACAAAAGAATAGCAAATCGAGCATGGGAAAGCATAAAAAGACAAGCTCAATATCACAGTGAAATAATAGATGCGGCGTACGCAAGATGCTTGACAGAAAAAGAAAAAAGAAAAGTAAAAGAACTCAAAAAACTAGTAGAGGAACAAGAATTAAAAACAAACCATGGGAAAGTAATGATGGAGTTACTAAATAAAAATATAACGGAATTAAAGGAAAGGACAAATGAAATAAAAGTGAAATATTACAGAGAAGTCATCAACGTAACTCACCAACAAAGCCAAGCGGAAAAGGTAGCACAGGAGAAAAGGGAACTCCAAATCAAAACGCAAGAATATAAAAAGAAAATAAATTTCGGTAAAGTAATGATGGAGTTGGCTAATCAAAGAGGCGATCGATTAGAAGAAGAAGTGGAAGAACTAAATGAAAGATTAATAAAGAAAATGGATGAACTGGAAAAGATGAGGACAAAATATCTAAGTCAGTTAGCAAGAGCAACTTTCAATCAATGCCGAACGGAAGGAGCCGGTAGGAAAAATAAAGACCTCGAAGCCCAAATCGAACAAATAGGGAACGTACAAGTTAGAATCCGAGAAGAGTTAGAACGTACCAAAAGGGAGCAAACACTACAAGTAACTCAATGGACAAAAATAGCAAGTGCAAGTGAAAGGAAAATAAACGGAGTACTAAAAGAAGCCAAAACTTGGAAACAGAAATACCAAGAGGCAATAAGGAAGCTAAAAGAATCCCCCGAGAAGTGTGTACCACTTGATAATCTACAAATGTGGGAACAGCTCGAAGAGCAAAAAGTAGAAACAGAAACTTTACAAGCCCGATTAAAACTACAAGAAAAAAGGGAAGGAAACCTCAGAAAGTTCACCACGGTAAAGGTGAACCAACTGACCAAAACCCAGAGTCAATTGCGAAAAATCGCAGAAGATAAGGAGCAAAGCGACTTACAAGTAGAAATAGAGAAGAATAGATTAGAATGCGCAGAACAGGAAGTGGAGAAATACAGGAAAATGTGTGAACAGAGAGATCTTGCAATCCACCGGCAAAAGGCGCTTAGAGGAAGCGAAAAGGAAGTATTCGACGAGAAAGTAAGAGAAATGCGAACGGAAATAGAAAGATTAGAAACACAGGGAGATACCTCAATACTAGAAAGAGAGATAGAGGATCTCATCGAAGAAGTGAACCAGCTATCATACATGCTGGATGGGGAAATGAACACCTCACAAGGCTTACGAGAAAGAATAAACGAGATGTTAAACATCCCACCCATGGTTTGGACCTCGTTTATACCTATGGTGCCAATGCCAATGGTAAATGCAAATGTGGGCGAACAACTCGAACAACCACAAGAAACCGTGATAGATGAAGGATTTGTGGAAGTTTGGGGCACCTGGGTATAGGAAGAGTAGAAAGAAAAGGTTGTAAAAAGTGTAGAAAATGTAAATAAACCTCGATGAAAAATAAAAATAAAAATAAAAAATATAAAAGCCAAATAAAAACCCATAAAAAAGAATAAAAAATGAAGAAATCAAAAAAAAAAAATAATAAATAAATAAAAGAAACCAAAATAACAAAAAATTAATGTACAAAATTGTAGAAAATGATTAATCAGAATGATTCAACAACAAATGAAGGAGAGTCCGGCGAGACCACTTACAACGTAAGTATCAAACCTATAAAGGTTGAAGTGGAGAACGAGTATCCACTACCAATAATATGTAAGACCGAGGAGGTAGTGGAAGGAGAAGGGAATGAACAGGAAGAGATGATAAAAAATATAAAGACAGCAATGGAACAACAAATACAGGAGATAGACTGTATAACCAATCAATGGTTCCAGTCACGAAAATTAATAAAGGCACTAAAAAGAGAATGCGAGGAACTAAAAAGACAAAGAGAAGAAGTAGAAGATGAAAACGAATGGTTAAAACAAAAAATTGAATTAAATAAAGGTTGGGAAGAGAGAGTAAATGAACTAAAAGACGAGCTAGCAGCAAAATGGACAAGATATGTGTTAGAGGATCATTGGAAAAACCAAGCAAAGAAAATGCAGAAGAAATACCAAAGAATAAAAAGATTAAATCAAGCCTATAAAAAACTCGAGAAATACGCGAAGAAACAATATGAAAACAAGTTACAATACAAACAACAAATACGGATACTAAACGAGATAAATGAAAGCCAAAGAAGTGCCATAGACGAAAAGGATAGAATAATCACCCTAATTCCTGAGATGAGAGGCAGACTAATGAGAGCCGAACTGATGCTAATGAGCAGCCCAACCCTGAGTAGCCACGATGAATTAAAACCCGAATAAAATGATTACGAAAAATGTAAAGTGTAAATAAACAAAAAGTTGAAAGTAGTGTAATAGAAGGATGAACTCACACCCACTAAGCTATATCCTCCTAATCGTCATCTGTGCCAGTAAATCCAACCCAAATCTTCAGAAGAACCAAGAAGCGATCGAAATCACCCAAACTATCAGAACAGAACTCACCCGAATACGAAAATATTTCATTCAAAAATCGTCGTGTAAAAACCTCGATCTCCACCTACAACAGAAGATCAACCAGCTCTCACACCTCGAAAATATCCTCCTACAAACAACAATATCCCCTCCCCCCTCAATTTCGTACAACGAGAAAACAAACAAATTCGAAATCACAATCCTCTGTTTGGGAATCACCCAGATCGTTATCATCATCGTCGCAGCAATCTGTCAAATCACCCAAATAGCAAAATCATACCAAAAATCTCCAGCAAATAGAAATCAAAGAAGAAGAGATCGAATCACTCAAACAATCCGTTTCACAAAACCCCCTAACTCCACATACCAAAATGATTCAGCAATCAACAACCAAATGCAAGCAATCGAGTCCCAACCCAAACCAATCCAACTGGACAACATCCCAGGTCCAAGTCACAGATATCGAACCTGACAATAACGTGATGACTATCCCATCGTGCGTAAATTGTAAATAAAAACTGACTACTCATACTGACTTATGTATAAAATCCCATCACCTTAAGTGATGTCTGCTTGATTCTTATAAATTGCCATTTCATCTTTAAATTTCTCTGTTAATTTGTAAATGTATAAAAATAATCATATTGGTATGCGAATGTGTTATATGAAAATTGCGGGGCGCAATTTAAACGGCCCCGGGAGTGGTTTGTTGGGCTTAGAGCCACCATTTAAACAAAATAAAAATAAAAATCTAAGGTTAAAGAGCGAGATTAATGAAAGGAATCACGGAACATAAACATGCACCGCACCAAGATATTAAAAATCAATAAATAACAGAATAATTAAACAAAATAAAAACACAACAAAAATTAAATAAAACAAATAACTAATTAAAATTCGAAAATGCCTACAGAAGCAAGGAAAGAAACATAGGAAAAATAAAATAAACTGCCAAAACCTTGCAAAATAAGGTTTAGAAAAAACATAGGCAGAAGAGGCGACCAGAAAACAAAATATTAGGGCTTGAAAACAATATTGTAAGAAAATAATAATAAAAATGAAATCTAACAATAAAATATTAATAAATCAAAAAATAAAGAAAAATATATAAAAAATTAGAAAAATATTTTAAAATAAATAAAATAAGTAAAAAGCCCTAAAAATGGCGAAAAATCGCCCATTGGTCGCACACAAGCACAAAAACACTATAAATATAGTGATGAATTTCATTAATTTTAATCTTATGCTTTACTAACAATTACAATTTTTGAAATCGAAATCGAACTGAGTAAGGAATTGTTAATTTGTTTATAATGTAATTATTTTTATGAAACCATTTTTATTAATTAAATATTCGAACGATTCATTTCATTCTAATAATATATATATTATATTTATAATGTTCGGACCCTCTAAAATATTATATTTATGTATCGCAATAAATTGGTTCATGGGACCGACCGTGTGCCGGCTAGTGGGTGAAAACCCTTAGTTGTGCTCGTGGGTCATGCCTCGTGAACCCCTTGGCAGTTCGCAGTCGGTTCCGGCCTTGTGCACGGGACCGCTACGCAGGGCGCCATTGTATATTCGAGGCGGCCACTGAAAATGTGGCCGGAGCGAATAGCTAAAAATTTTCGGGAAGTGCGGAGAACTGCAGTTAGGGGAATTAGGGCGGATCGCGTGTAGATCTGGAGCAGATTTTTAACATTCCGAACAAAAGGGCGGAACCGGGTAGCACCGATAAGATTTAAGCGATGAAAAACGTTTTTATGTCTAGTAATTAAAGTGAACGATTACGCGACAATTAGCTACAGTATTATTAACGACAATTTTTACGAAATTACCTGGCCAAAAATGTTCCACCGGAGGGCAGTACGCATAAATATTCGCCATTTGTTCCATTCCAGCTGAGAATAGTATCGAAAAAAGGTCACTCAGTTTGAACGTCGCTTAATGAACAATCCTTTTCCTTTTTCCCTCCGTTTCTCGCAGATTCCCTGAATCTGCCATGATAAAGGTAGACCACGACACGAAAAGAGCTTAGAAAATCCACGACTAATAAAGCAAGCCACTGGTGAAAACGAGTTAAACGAGAGATTCAGAATTTCCATAGTATAACTATCAGTTCACGGTCTAATGCATAACGTTATAAAAATCGATCTTGAACGCACCTACCGATACACAACGATTGTAGGTTGCTTAAATTATAATTCAACTAAATCAATAATAATGTATCTTGATTTTTCTCGGTTTACCGACTCAAACGGGATTCATTATCTCTCCTTCCGATCGGAAACTATATAGCTACGTTATTAGAACACCCCAAAAGGAAACGCAAACCAATTTAATAATTATATTCAATACCCATAACGAACTTTTCAGCGGAAACCTAAACATCTACCTCCATAATTCCCCCATCGATATCACGCCGTGAATAATTAAATACTAATTTAAATCCCCAGCCTCATAGGGTAACATTCGGAAATTTTGGCACAGCTCAGCCTGAAACTTAAATATGATTATTGGAATCCAACGAAGGGCCGCGTAAAACCCTATTATCTATAGGTCACGTTATGAGCGACGATTAGGTTATCTGATGGAACATACTCAAGTAGAAACCTGAGATATAACACGGAAAAACGGCCCTAACTTTCCACAGATGCTCCGAGTTTCGATATCACGCAATTTCCCCTTAAAATTCCTCCGTACCTAAATTTTTGTTGTTATCAAAGGTTTCGGTGTTCCTAAAATTTTTGCTGTTGTTGTTTATTTTTTTTTGTTAATTATCTTCCTCTTTCTTTTTTTGCTAGTATGTCAAGAAACGAAAATACAATCAATTCAATGCGGGTCCCTCGTCTGCCCCCGTCAATCGTGGCAATCCGCCATAAATACGAGGACCTCAAGCTCCAGCACCGGGATCTTCAGGCGAAACACGAGAGAGTAAAAGGGACCTGGGCTCCCCCAGAAGTCGTCCGGGAGCTCCGGCAGAAAATCTCTCGCCTCACTCAGGCGCGCGACGAACTAATCGTCGAATCCCGCTCCCAACGACTATTAATCCGAGAACAATCGGTAGCGTTACACCAAGCCTATACGGATACGGAACTCCGGATCAAGGTTCCTGGATATATTCGGGCAGAGCAGCTCGACATCGTTCCTGCTCACCATCTCCCGAGTACCGAAGTCCAACCCAATCCAACAATAACCACTCCGAGTTCGAATGTAAATGTCCCACAATCTCTATCTTCGGGGACTATTGAAAACCGGACCAACCCTACGGCCCGGCATCAGCCAAACCGGAATAAGCGGCGTCGGGATCGCCGCCGACAGGAAGAAGCCCGTTTCCGGGAGGCCCAGTTGGCAGAAGGGATGGGTCAAATAGATGATCTTCCGCCACCTTATCAAGAGTTCGAAAAACCGGAGATGGATCCCGACATTCGTTACGCTCCGCGAGTCCTATTCTCCTCTCCCCCGGCGTCCATCCACATCAACTTGGTGGATGATGACAATGAATCTCGCCCATTGATGCAGGCCCTAAGCGACCTCGAATTAGATTTGGAGGAGATCGCGATCCTCACCGGGGAGGTGCCTAATATCGGCCCCCGAGGTGAGATAGCCGGACCGTCCACACGGAGGGAAGAGGATGGTCGAGGCAATCCTCCACCATATCGACAGCCCAAGCGGAGATGCCTCCCGACCGATATGGACGCGGACGAAGATTGAATCCCCCGAATATCTGAAGTCCGCATATCCCATGAATTGTCTTAATATCAACTAACACTCGAACTATTCGACCCACTTTCAGTTATTCTCTAGTGCTCATTGGTATGCGCGACATTGTGTCGAACCGATTTTCTAATAAGTGTAATGTATTTCGTGAAAATAAAAATGTTTTTTATTAATTTATTTTTTTTTTCTCTTTCTTTCTTCCCTTCTCTTCTTCCTTCGAAACCAGGAGCATCGGGGGTGAGAACGGCGGGCGCATGCGGTCACGAGAGTATGATTCTCCATGATATTCCCACTGAAATCCAAGGGCAAGGATGAGGACTCGAAGGGTTTTGAGAAAAAAAAGGGAAAACAGAGCGTAAGCCCTTCTATCGGCAGCTGTAAACCGGGAAAACGAAGGTCATTCGAGGAGTAGTGCTAGTGATGGCGCTCACCTGCTCGAATGGCATTCGGCTATCATGTGCAATTCCAACGTGATCTCAAATCACGGGTGCGTGATAGTAAATAAAATTATGTGGCGTATGGAGGAGTTGCCCCTAGTCATGAACGACAACAACACGAAGTTAAGGTGGCCCGAAGATCGGATTTTTAATACTCCCCTACGTCCAACACAAAATTAAATAAAACAAATAATTAATTAAAATCATTAAAAAAGCATACAGCTGCAAAAAGAAACATATGAAAAAGTAAAATAAACTGCCAAAACCTTGCAAAATAAGGTTTAGAAAAAACATAGGCAGAAGTGGCTACCAGAAAACAAATAAAAAGGGCTAAAAATAATATTATAAGAAAATAGTACTAAAAATAATATCCAAATATAATATAAATAGTATATCAAAAAATAAAGAAAATTACATAAAAAATAATAAAAACAGTTTAAAATTATTAAAATAATTAAAAAGCCCGAAAAATCGCCCATTGGTCGCACACATGCATAAAAATAGTATATATACAGTGACAAAATTCATTATTTTGAACTTATGCAAAATTTTTGAAAACCAAAACATTACAACAATATCAAGAGTAAGGACTTGTATTGATTTTAATTTGTAAAATTTTAACTTTTATTTGTTATCAATAAGTTTGTATTGAATTAAATGCTCGTAATGTCCTATGTTTTATTATCATTCATATGCTTTATATATGTTCGAGTCCCGTAAATATTATACTATGTATAGAAATAGAAGTCCATGGGACGGATCTCGTGCTGGCTGGTGGGTGAAAACCTCTAGTTGAGCTCGCGGGTCATGCCTCGTGGACGCCTCGGCAGTCCGCAGTCGGGTCTGGCAATATGCACAGGACCGCTACGCAGGGCGCCGTTGTACAACTCGAGGCGGCTGCTGAAAAGTGGCCGGAGTGAGTAGAAATAAAATCAAGGGAAGAGCGCCATTTCAGTTAAAGGGATATTAGGTACGATCACAGGTTGATCTATGGAAATTTTAGAAGTCTCGAACTAATCAATGAACAGAGAACGGGTAGTAGGGATAAGTATTAGACACTGACAACGAACCATTAGAATTATCACTCAAAAATAGAATCAATAAATATTAAAAACGGAAGTCGCATAATTTTTATTTGTCCTAAAAATGTTATTACAACGAACAGAATAAACGTTACTGATCAACGCGAAAAATTTTCTCTTACTCTAGTAAGAAATTCCGCCGCAAAGAAGTTGCATAAAAACCATGAATAGGTTAATGTGGCCAATGAGGAGTAAAGATCCATGTTTTTCTGACACCCAATTCCATAAATCTATTCCAGCGAGTCGGCGAATCCGCACTGCACATTCTTCTCAACATGTATGAATATCCACAAGAGATTGTTAGGCATTTTAAGGAACAGCAGATAGCACGCGTTATATTTGTCCATTACAATTATTGATGACTAGATAATCAGGAAATTGCATATAGACCATTGTAGCCAGAGGGCAAACGAAATTTTCTTCGGGTACGATATCCATAGAGGGAAGGACCCGTTCGATTAACCGATCCATAAGTTGCAAAATTCCATGAACGACACGGTCGACTGAACGGCATAACATAAGAGTGAACATAATCAGTAATTATATACACTCACCTACGCGTGCAAACTTCAACTGAAAATCTTCAGCTCACTACAATTATCATCAACAGTAGATTGGAATCGATAACAATCTCTGCAATTTAAGTTGTGCATTAATCAGTACCGTGGAATTTATTATTTTGTGATTAAAACCATTACGGAATATTAGGAATTTTATCTATACCAGAATTTAACCCCTGTAAGTGTAATTAATAATATTAATATAAATTCTTAATTAACTTTCTTACCGTATAAAAAATTTCATTGAATAATTTATTTTGCGGATCGCTTGAGGTTCCATTGTTAACCGGATTGATAGAACTATCAGAATTTATAATGTAGACTATGTATAACGATAAAACGGTCTTACGGACGATAGTGTTTAATAAAGTAGACATTACTTTCAATCGATTTAATAAATTAAGATAGATAAAGATCGTTGATAGTGCAGATCTGTTTGTAATCAATTTTATAAATTAAATTGATAAGAATCATTAATAGCATAGATATTACTTTAATCAATTTAGTAAATAAAAATCGAGAGAAATTGTTAACCGCGTAAATGCTACTTTAATAAATTTAGTAAATTTGAATTGGTAATAAGCATTAATGCTAGATATTATTTTAACAAATTTAATAAATTAGAACTGAAAGTGATCGTTAATACGGTAGTCCTTACGAAATTTCTATGGTAAATGATGTAGTGACATTGAAATGAGCATACCGCAAATTTTACTAATCTAATCTCTGAAAAATTTATCAATCAATAAAATTGTTAACATTGCTTATTTTTAAACTAAATCATAAAGATAGTAGATTTTTTCACGGCGATATGCATTAATCTCTAGAGTAGCGGGAAGCCATCTATAATAACAACGGGAATGGGACTTATTATGGGATAAAACGTAGCAATAACAGGAGGGATATATACCAAATTTGGTTAACATAACAGGAAAATAATAAATGCCCTCCTGCTACTGTTCCGTCCATCTACCCCCCCCCCCCACCTTTCAGTAACCTTCGTTTCTAAAAATTTTTCTTTCTTCTTTTTAGGATGAATAACAACGTCAACTCGAAGGTAAATAGTCTATCAAGGATTCCCCGACTTTCTCCGTCGGTCATCGCAATTCGCCAAAGGCTCGAGGACCTGGAGACAAAGTACAACTCTTTGAGAAGCAAGTACGAAAAGGTCAAGGGTACTTGGTCCTCCCCGGAAGCCACCCAAGGCTTACATCGGAAAATCGAGAGGCTGACCCGCACCAGGGAAGATTTGATCGCAGAGTCACGCAGCCAACGGCTGCTGATCAAAGAGCAGGCCGCGCCCTCCGTCAGGCCTTCACGGACGTAGAACTCCAAGCTCTCGTCCCTGGGAGCGTCCGGGCTCGCCAACTGAATTTAATCCCGGAGAACCATCTACCGCTAGCCGGATTTCTCTTAATCCCAACCACCTCAGCTCCCCCATCAATCGAGCCACTGTACATCCCGGTGGCAGCATCGACGGCCAAACCGAAATCGACGACGTCGAGACCGTCGTCGCAGAGAAGTGGAATCACTAAGAGAAACGGAGCCGCTCGAAGGCCCGTGCCGGATCGACGATCTACCGCCCCCATACCGGGAATTCGAGATTCCGGGCTAGATCCGGATATCCTCTACGCTCCTGACATCATCTTTGCATCGCCCTCTCGATCCATCCACATAAATCTCGTGGATGAGGATCCTGATCCTCCCCGAGTCGCCCCAGTTCTCGACCATCTGGGGTTGGACCTCGAAGACATCGCCGTCCTCACAGGCGATGTTCCTGGTAGTACTTCTCAGTCTGAAATCGCGGGACCCTCCACTTGTATTGAGGGTAACTACCGAACGAATCCCCCGCCCTATCGACCGAACAAGCGAAGCCGTCTACCCACCGACATCGACGCCGAGGAGGACTAAATTGGAAAAGGGTTATGTTCACTCAGCCCGGGAGTTCACTTGTATGGACTATCTGCCTCTGTGAATATGGCATCATTGTATATCATACTTAATATAATTCACTGGCATTTTTCTTTTGTTTGTTTTCTTTTCTTTGAGTCTGAATTAATTATCTTGGGACTGGGAGAGGCGAAGTACCGATAATAATGGACATCGTAGATAAGCATTGCAAACGGATGACGGGACACAAAGGTTTTCCACGATTTTCTCGACGTAATTGATATAAATATGAGGGGCTAGAAATAGGTTAAGAAGCGAAAGCGTAAGTCCTTCCATCGGCAGCAAATAATTTGGGAAAGCGAAGGTCCTTCAAGGAGTAGTGTTAGAAATGACGCTCACCTGCTCGAATGGCATTCGGCTATTGCGTACAGTACCAACATGATTTCGGTCATGGGTACGCAATGGTTATTAAAATCGTGCGGCGTATCAGGAAAATATCCCTAGTAGTCGAACGAGAAGGTTACACCAATAGGATGAGTGATATAGTACGCTGAAAAATTCCTATACGTCCAACAAAAAGTACAATTTTCTATGGAACTTTATTTGCTAAAACGCATTCTAGAACTTAATGATACGTGAATTCGTGATTAAAATCATAACATATAATAGATAGTTTGAGTGTATGAATAAATTTTTTGAAATGAAAAGTGAACTAAAATTTGATTGGGTATAAAGAATAGAGATTGGTTTTGATTGGTCATGAAGAAAATGTTGATAATGAATTGTAACTAACACGGTAGGATGAATCCCGCTAAATACGATGAAATATGGGAGGTGTAGGAGTTGATTAAAATTTAGGGAAGGAACAACGAGTTAGAAGGTGAGAGGGGTCGAGGCAGTGTAAGATAAGAAATGTAGTGTTTTTTGATTATAGAATGAAAATGATCAAGTTATAACGAACATTTATACTAATTAGTCAAGTGAGTTGAGTTAGAATAGGGAAAAGCGCAATTATGGTATTTCAATTGTATCAATATTGTTATTTTAGTGTCAAGCAAATATATATCACCTATTAGAAAGTTGTAGATTCTACCAGGAATGATACAGTCTGGCAAAGAGCTCTATAATTATGGGTGGGATTTAGTTAGTCTTGGAGACAAATCTTAATAAATTTATGTAGACAAGCTGCTGACCCACACCCGAATAACTCGGTTAATTATCAACCGAGAGCTACACTAGATAAACGCGCTTGTAAAGGCTCACAATGAAGCTAGAAAACGATTCAAAATATATCAGGAGGAATGTAAGACCGAACTCTAACCAAGGTAATGATCGAATCCTTTAAAATCGATTGGGGGTCCCCAGAAGAAAATATTTAATAAAAATATAAATTAATTAAAAATTAATTGGCTAATGGGAAACCCGAGCTAATGGGAAGTCTGAGCCAACAGAAAGCCCGAATAGTGTGAGAAACCCGGAACGTCAACAAATTTTCTAATTACGGAAAACGAAATTGGTTGATGAAGAAAACCCGGGATAAAAGAGAAACCCGCCACCAAAATAATTATTGTAAACAAATGGAAACCCCGGGAGCCCAGAAATAACTAATTTGGTTTTGGACAGAGATGTCAAAAATGCCAAAACAAACTTAGTTTGCGGGTGACTTGAGTTGCGAGATGAGTGTAAAAAGAAAAGGCAGATCAACAAAATGGCCAGTCGAAGAGAATATTTCAGAGAGCGGAATAAAGGAGGTACTAAACTTAAAGATAAATCAACCAGTCAAACAAATTGCGTATCAGACAGGGACATCTCCCTTAGGAAGACGTATCCCTACGTATTGAATTTTGTGCAGAGTAATTTTGTAGAGTATTGTGAATTGAATCGATTTTTTTGTGAATGTTGTGAATAAAGTTGTGATATATAAATTGGAAATAAATCTTATTGTGTTGGGTTAATTAAATCGATCAAAGAAGGACACCAAGGAGTCAGACCTAAGCACCGACTTTCTATATAAAAACCCAAAATATTTGGTGAGCCCGACGTGATCAAAGTCGGTCAAGAGATTGATAGTAAAACGAATATTGTTCAAAAAATGTTGTAGAAGGGAGTAAAAGTTGTTGAAAATTTCTGAATTTGTGAAACTATTAGAAAATTGAAATATTGTGAATTGGTGAAGTGAAAATATATATATATATATATATATTATTACGAAAATTTATTAGTAAATTGAAAGTTCAAGATTAAAACGAAAGGTAAATTTTATAATTGTAATAGTTTGAAATTTAGACGAGCGAAACCTGTGAATACCAGATCATTTGAGAAGCAAAAGACAATTTGAAATCATAATGAGTACTTCAAGACAATCCATTAATACCAATAATGACGAAACACCCGTGTCTACGGTTATAACCGGAAATAGCAAAGAAGGTAATAATTATGCAAGTTGACAAAAACTACCAGTCACTCAATACGGAGGGGATCCTGTGGAATTTGTCGACTTTATGGCGGATTATTATATGTACGCTACAGCCTACGGATGGAGCCAGTCGATAATGGTACAAAGATTGCCATTTTATTTATAGGGAGCAGCCAGAGAAGCATGGCAACAAATTGACAAAAGAGCAATATTTAATGGCTGGACAAAATTGAAAGATGCTCTGGTAGCAAAGTTAATCGGTGGGAATATTAAAAGAATAATGCGACAAAAGTTCTACAACAGAATGCAGAAGTCAGATGAATCGATAAGTGAATTTGCTTACCATTTAACTACTCTTGCAGAAAAGGCTTTTGAAGTGAAACCAGACCAAGCTGATGTGGCAAAGCAGGTAAAGGAGTTGTTACAGGATCAATTCTTGACAGGAGTTAAAAAGGAAATTAAAAAGGCTTTATGCTATGTTGATTTTAATAACTTTGATGAGTTAATTAAGAAAGCAATGAAAATTGAACTGAATTTGAAAAGCGCACAGACCTAGCCAGAATCGTTTGCAATCATCACTGAAACCAGAGAGAGATCAATAAGTCCATTAAGAAATAATCGGCTCCAACAAGCAAGTAGCCCATCACTAAAGTTCAGTCCAAAGTTTGAATCAAATAAGACGTTAGATATTCAGAATAACGGAAAAGAAAGTCCAATTCAATGTAGTTATTGCCAGAGGCTGGGGCACTACGTTAATCAATGTTGGCTCAAAAATAGATCTCAAAAGAGCCCAATTCAAAACCAATGCGATTATTGCCAAAAGACGGAACATGATAGTAATCAATGCTGGTTCAAGAAAAGTGTGCAGCGAAGCCCAAAACAAATGCGATAAGATTGGGTGAAGGGTAATGGTGAGAAAAGTTTTAATAAAATAAAGACAAATGATCAGCAAATTAATGTTAACTCTCAATGCTATAATTGTAGCAGAAAAGAACATATCTCACGAAATTGTTTTGCCAGATCAAGATCTCCATCAACATCACCTTCACCACAGAGAGATAAATTAAATCTTCAAGGTCAAATTCAGTGTCACTCATGCAGAGGTTATGAACATATGGCCAGATCATGCACAAAGAATGTAAATAAATTTCAGAAGTCAATATTAATGAAGTCAATTAGATTTCAAGGTGACAAATCGCAGACAGACAATGTAGCTTTTGTGCAACCAGATAATTTCAATGAAAGAATGGAAAGAAAAGTTAGAGAAATGGGTCGACGTTTGGATCGCTTGATGTCAAAGTTCGAATCAGATGATGAATATGATACTCACATGATGTATAATTCGCAAGAAGAATTGACTGAGAATAAGTTAAAGATGAGAAATATAAAAAATGATTTGCAAAGTGAAAAGGCGACGATGATTGTGTTCAAAATTGGAAAATTAAGTCATTAACAGAATTGAGTCAATTGTCTTTGAGTATGAGGAAGTTAAAGAGTGTAATTTGTTTGTGTGCAAAGTACTATAAAATGAACTCAAAGCATAAAGATGAGATCAAAGAATTAATGAAAATATTTGGAAAATCGTTTAGAGAAAATAAATGGTTAGATTTAATTTTGTTGATGTGATTGATGAAATTAATGACAGTGTAATCTGTTGTCGTTGTAAAGTAAATGATTGTGTTAAAGATTTGAAAAATAGATTAAAGAAGAAACATGAAGGATGGATAGTGGAGTTAAAATTTAATGATAGATATTTAGAAAATGATGAATTTTTATAGATTGTGGTATTATACCGGAAAATAAAAATGAGTTACAAATAGCAGGTATGATTAGTGATAAGGTGATGAGTGAAATTGGTGAAAATGAAATTGTAAAAAAGAGTTCGAAAGAAATTTTAAATGAGTTCAAGGATAGTTTATGTATTGGAGATGAACATGAAATAAATAATAAATTAGAACTAATTGAGGAATCGGAATGGGAAACAGAAAGTAAATTGGAGATTAAAGAGGTGATACGATCATTTTTGTAGGAAAAAACTAGAAATGCTGAAAAGTTGAAAGAATTAATGAGGAAATTGGGCAGAGAGTTAAGAGAGGCTAAAGTTGAATTAAAACAATTTGTAGTAGCAGTTGATTACGAAGGTTGCGGGAAAACTGAGTATACAAAAGAGCATTGGTGCTCAAAAGTCAAAAGACTAAGGAAGAGAGCTGCTAAAATTATGGGAAAAGATGGAATTATTATATTGACATATAAAGGTGAAGAGCTTGATGATGATGAATATTTATATGATTGTGGATTTGTACCCCAGACACTAGATGAAGATGGCTATTTAAAAATGTATGGAAACGTAGGATATTTAATAGCGGAAACAGAGTTAAGATGTTTGAAATAGAAATAGAAATGGACTATGAACTAAAAGGGATAGTTAAAGAAATGAAAAATCGACTTCCTGACGTTGTTCAGAAGTTTGGCCATGTAGATACGTGTTGTGAGAGAGCAATAATTGAAGACTTAACCAAAGATGGAATTAATGAGGAAGTAGCGCTAACAATTCTAACATATGCTATTTTAGAAATTGGGACTCATGCATTTGTAAAGTCGGATGACTTGGATAATCTGATAGATATTGCTGCTCGATTAATAACCGGAGTTTTGATGAGTTGGGTGAAGGAAAAAGCTGGTTGGAAAAATGTGTGCTCACCGCCTTCAATGCAAGAAAATAAAAATTGGAAGTTAAATTCACCACCAAGACGGTTAAATGAAAGAGCTAGACCAGAATGGAGGAAAACAATTGTTCTTCATGGTCCATGTTTATGATGAGCAATAATTACACAGTCAGCGTCTCTCGTTGCATACGACTGCTCACAAACAGAGATGGGAAAGATTTATTCAGTGGTGGATATGTCAGAATGCCCAGATGCATACCCTAGTAAACTAAAAATCGAAAATAATGTAAAGTATTATGTGTACCAAGAGTCGGATTTACGTAGAGCTCCAGTGAGAGAATGACAAACATACAACGTTTGTGTTCTATTGTGGCAAGTGGAGTCATACGTCACTCATAAAAATGCATGCTATAACCAGACCAGTTGAGGTACTCCCCAGAAAATTGTTTATCTGCTTTTCAAACGGGGGAGTTAAAAATAAGCTCAGAGATTCGATTAAGAGCTAAAGTGAACCATAGAATACGAGAAACAGTAGTTGTAAAAGGGTTACTGAAAGCAAATGGAGATTGTGAAGGAGAACCATACAAAATGAATGGTAAAATTGTGCAAAAACAGTTGTATTGGAAGAATATTTAACTGAGTTGAGAGAGTTCAAAGGAGCCTTTGATGATGATACAGGCAAATTACAAACACACCCATTTTGTAATATGAGACAGACAAATTGTCAAGCTGAAGAATCAATCCTTGTCAATAATGTTGAAACAAATAAATGCAATTTAGCACATCTAAAAAGCATGAATTTTAAAGAGTTAATTGGAGAGCAGTTTAGAGAAAGACCTGATAGTTTTTAATGCAAACTATAAATTTAATAATACAGTTAAAACAACCGCAGTGTGGAGGAGACAAACCAGTACAGTTCTAATGTCAACGTTACCAGCAGATGGTATGCTATTCATAAAAAAGGATATTACTAGCAGATGTGGCCGAATGGTATATACAACAAATTAAAAAGGTGTTTATGTGTCAAGGAATATTGTTGAAGAAGCAAAGGTTAAAATTCATAGAGATGATATAAAATTAACTCATTACTTTAATAATAAAATTAATTATTTGTTTCATTTTAGTCAAAACATCATGGAAAATGTATATCGAGAAGTGATCTTAAATGACTGCAAGTTAAACAAAGAAATTCTCCGAAATCGTATGGCAATGGCGGTTACAAATCCAAATTTAGTGCACCTATGTTGATATCAGAAAGTGGAGTGTTTGCGAGAATATTTGGGGAAGTATTATATAGTTACAAATGTAAGGAAGTCACTGTGAAAATTACTAAGTATGAAAAATGTACAAATGAATTACCCGTGAATATCGGCGGGAAAGTGCAATTTATGGAACCAATAACGCGAATATTGCTGGATGAACGAAGTAAACCAAAGATTTTACAATGTAATCGATTACTAGCTCCGTTGTATTGCTTAACTTCGGATTCATGAATAGCATTACCAGACTATAGTGGAGTCAAAACGCCATACAAATTGGAACTAACAAATTTAGAGTATCTAATCAACTTTACATCGTTGAATAAAATGGCACAAATGGGTCTTTATGCGAGTGAAGATATTGAAGAGGCTCAAAGAAATTTATTATTTCAGTCTAAGAAGGAACGAGTTATCTCGGAAATGATTGACACGATATTACCGGATGGAGAAGGAAAAGTTAATTACAAATATTTGTTAACACCTTATCATTTCAAACGACCTACCTATAAAACAATGGAAAAGATTTGGGGCAAATTTATGTTCTTGGGACAGGCATGTGCCGGTTTAATTGGAATATATGTAATTTTAGTAACAATAAAGGTAATAGTATCATAGATATTGTCAGCCCATCAAATATATGTCATTTCCGGATTGTCATGGAAATTGATTATTGGGTGTATTCCCTTTGTGGCTAGGTTCTTTATTACAAATCATCAATACAAAGAAATGGCAAAAGTAAAAGCACAGTTGAAAAATGATCAAAAAAAGCGAGGAATCTTTATGTCAATCGGAAAACAAAACAGGGCAAACAACCTCAAACAACAATACAGTTCAATAAAAGGAAAATTGAAGCTTTGTTAGATTCAGGGTCAAGTCATACGATAGTGTCAGAAAAATTGTTAACTCGGTAGGAGAAAGCCAAGTTAAAGCCACTAGATCATGTCATTAAATCAATGTCACGTAATGTGTTAAATATTATAGGAAAACTATAGGCCAAGTTAATCATTGGGGATCAAGAAATAACTCATTGGGTATCAGTGATGAGAAAAAGTCCAGTAAAATTTCTTATTGGCATAGACATTATGGAGCAACTGCAAGGGATTTCTCATGATCTGAAAACCGAAAATTTGGTAAAAGGCCAGACAGGGGGCAATTGTGCATAGAGCTGGAGAAGTCTTTCTAAATCAAACATTAGAAGTGCCACAGAACAGTGAAGTAATATATTATGCTAATGTAATGAATGCATCAGAGGAGGATTTTATTTTTGAACCAAACAAAAAACTAATCGAAAATTACGGTGTACCTATATGTGTTGAAATAGTAAAAGTCAAAAACAAATCAGTACCAGTAAGAATAGCTAATTGCAGTATGAAGTCCATTCAAATGGAAAAAAAAACGAAATTGGGAAAATTAACAAAAATTAAATCCGAAGAAGTTCAGAAGTTACCTAGAAATATTAAAATTTATAAAAAACCTCAAGTTATAAGTGATGATTTAACAATAGAGCAAAAACAAGAATTCTCGGTATTATTTAAAAAATATGAAAATATATTTGCAAAGCATGAGTATGATTTGGGACTTACTCAAATAATTGAGCACAAGATACCGTTAATAGACGAAACCCCAATCAAGCTAGGGCCGTATAGAATTCCATATATACATCAAGAGGAAAGTGACCGGCAAATCAATGCAATGAAAGAATTCAAAATAATTCGAGATAGCTCATTACCATTTTCATCATCTATAGTGGTAGTCAAAAAGAAAGATGGTGACTTAAGATTTTGTGTTTATTATAGGAAATTAAACCAAGTTACTAGAAAGGATACATATCCTATACCAGTTCCACATGAAATGTTTGATCAAATGGGGGAGGTGCAATTCTTTACAGTAATCGATCTCAATAAAGGGTATAACCAATTTAAAGTTAAAGAGGAAGATAGGAGGAAAACGGCATTTTCAGACGGTAAAGATCTGTATGAGTTTAATGTGTTACAGTTCGGATTAACTGGAGCACCTGCTACATTTCAGAGGGGTATGAACTTTATTTTGCGTGACATCCCGCACGCATTAGTATACATTGACGACATAATAATATTCTCTATTAATTTTCATGAGCATTTGAAAGATGTAGAAACGGGATTCAAGCGATTATTAGATGCAAACTTGAAAATAAAGCCATCAAAGTGCGAATGGGGCAAATAAGAAGTTGTGTATGTGGGTCATATAATTTCAAGACGAGGTTTGCAACCAAATCCGGAAAACGCGAAGAAAATTGAGAAATATCCGATCCCCAAGGATGTGGATCAAGTTCGACAATTTCTTGGATTAGCCAGTTACTACAGAAAATTTATAAAAAATTTCTCACATTTTGCACAACCTTTAAATATGTAATTAAAGAAGCAGACCAAATTTAAATGGGCAACGGCTCAGCAAGAAGCTTTCGACAAACTCAAAGAAAGCTTAATAAACCAGCCAATATTAAGATTCCCAAATTTTCAAAAGCCATTTATATTAATGATGGATGCCAGTAATTTTGCAATAGGAGCTGTATTGGGACAGCAAGTCGAAGGTGAAAAAGATCATGTTATTGCTTATGCCAGTCGATCATTAAAACCTCATGAAAAGAATTATTCAAATTGTTTCAGACATATACTGTTCTAATTCATTATTATGAAAAATCCGTATGTGAAAACGGAACGGATAGCGAAAATCAGTGGGTCAAGATTCATTCCGATCAAAAAATGATACGAATAATAAATGAAACAAATCGAGTGACTTTCGAATATTTCAATCAATCCATAAAAGTTACCAAACATTCTAATCTAAATCAAAGAGCTGTTATATATTACTTTGGGAAAATTCAATCGGTGCTAGAAGGCGAGAATAAATCTCAGATATTAACTTTTCGACGGTTGTCATCGACATTAACCTCAAAACTAGTGTTTGTAAAAATCAAATATTATCGACGTTATCTATTTTCTGACTTATGGAAACTAATATTTGTAGAAGACAAACTTGTTCAAACGCCGCCTCGCGGTATTGAAAATAAATATCTACCGGAATCAAACCAAGTTATTCGAACCCTACAATCAGCCAATGAAACCAACTTTTCGTATACCAATGCGTCTGTTCCGAACAATAAAGCTATATCACTAACACTAAATGATAATGAATTTGCGTGCATAACACTATTCGTGACGATCATTATTATAACAATATGTGTCGCGATTCTCATTGCCATTGTTCTATATGAATCCCGATTATTGTCTAAATCTTCTGTGAATCAATCCAGGACTCCAATACCTTGGATTGGCTATGAAGAAAAATTTGTGTAGTAAGACATAAATTTGCATGCAATTTGATAAATCAATTATTTTATGAATGTTGTTAGAATTTTGTGTGAATCTGCACTTTTTTCATTGGATGCAAGAAAAATCAATTTGATTAGCTGATACGGGACTAGAGGGTAAGGAAAAATAAAATGCAAAATTTTTTAAAAAAGTATATAAGGTAGGGGTGAATCCTTATAACCAAACAAATATTTAAAATATTCTCAAATTTTTTAAAAAATTTTTTAATTTTTTATTATTATTATTATTTATATAGCTAGTGGATGAGACAGTAACCTTCGGGTGCTTCATCTTAAACCTGGCTTCAAAATCTAAAATTAACTTAACTTTAATTGTAAATAATGTTAGCATAAAATGGAACAAATTCCGTGGACAAGATTGGTATATGACAGCTACGCCAAACTACAGAGAAATCACGCCGGTCAAAGATTCCAAATCAATAATAATCTACAGATACCAAACTATCTAAGAATTGACGATAGAAAAATGAAGATCAAAATTCTTAAAGTTCATCGACAAGTCGAGTTAAAATTATCGGAAGAGATGCAGATATCAGAAGGGAGGAGTGTTATATACATATTATCAAGGGAATGATAGAAATCCTACAAAGAGAAACAATGACAAAAACCATGCGGGCGGCAAATGAAGAAGTCATTATAGCCATCGAAATTAGAACAGAGAACGAAGCTCATGAAGTACCGAAAGCACACCCAGCTGAAAGTGAAGATTTGACATTATTACCTATTTCAGAAGACATGTTGAAAAAGAAAATGTCGTTTATAAGGAAAGAAATGAGTCTTGAGAATATTCGTAATAAGATATTATTTGTAGATGTCAAATATGGAACATCAGAAACTGGGAAGGTGATACCACTGACTGTAGCAATTATGAACTATCATGGAGGAGTAGTTAAAAATACCTATTTAACTCCGAGAGGAAGAATCTGGCATTTCAATTCGAAGATTCATGGGATCATAGAGGTATCCAGTGGGAATCACAGGGATCAATACGCGGAGATGTTAGAAATACAGAGATTGACAGTGGGTAAAATTTTAGTAGGCCATGGCCTACATGCAGAACTCAGATACCTTGGAATTTGGATTGAAAAGCTTCACGGAGTACGGGATCTTGTAGCATCACAAGTCCTCCAAAAATGAGAGTAACCTGGAGAGGTGAATGGTTCAAACTGCAGGCAATTGTTAAAGAAATATGTGGTGAAGAAACTCAAATCGGAATCCACTCCGTGTTGGAAGATGTCAAAAGCATCCGCAAGGTATATCAGGCGATAGAAAATCAATAAATAGATGAAATACCAATGCCCAAAAAGCAGTCATCGAAGAAATACTCATTGAATGAATATCTAAAGCTTCGAGGGACAGAATCAACCTCAGCAACACGAGAGATAAGGCCACAATTTCTTGAATAGACTATGATGACGGAAAATGATCTAACAGTGGATGAAAATGTAATGGAGGTCGAGAATTTTTTCACTGAGTTAAAATGGGCTACTGAGACATTCCTTTAAAAAGCAGAAGAAATTATGATTCCAATGGCTAATGTGAAGATAGAGAGGATCCAACCAACATTGGAATATGGACCAATGCCAAAGTGCGGCCAAGTCAAAAACGGAAGGCTTCGTCAAACATAAATGTTGGATAAGATAGCATCACAATAAATGGAGTTGTTTATGAAAGAGGAATCAATTCATATTTATAAACATGGATCTGAACGTGTGGAAATAAAAATCAACCCAAAATTCATATAAACTATCTATAATTTATTAAAAATTAATAATAAATGATTTAATCTCGTTCGTCTTATTTTTTTTACATTTTGGCATGCCGCATCCCGAAAAAATAATAATAATAATAAAAATTTAATATTAAATATTTCTATTATCACTATCAATATCAGTATTATTTATAATATTGTGTATGTTAATATTTATATTATTGCTATAATTCTAATTGAATGATAGCCTCTTTGACTCTCAGATCCTGAACTTCGGAATCGGAGAGTCAAAGGACCCCAAAACCAATCATCTGCAGCACTGACGTAACCAGTGGTCGGATTGAGGAAAATTAATTAAAACTATAAGCACAATGATAGTATTTTATCAAAATATCATATTCAATTTGGGAAAAGTAACTAAATAAAATAGTTTTTAAAAAATAAATAATATTAAAAATATTATTAAGCTCAAACAAAAGGCAAAATATTTTTCAAATAAAATGTTTTCCATTGAAATAGATTTTTGGATTGCAAAACCTTTTTTGGGGGTGTTCATTTATCAACAACAGCAGAATGTCTATATTTTTGTTCAAGTCAAAATTATTATATACAAAAAATATATATAATAAATAAAATAAATTCTTACTCACCTGGATTTTGCATAACATCCATTCAAGTAAAAAAAAATAAAACCGGTGAAAATAAACTAACTGATTAGCAGGTTATATCGAAATGGTAAACTATCATTATTAAAAGGGAAAATATATTGATTCTTTATTGTTCTCTAACGGACAATTGGTTAGCTGACTGAAAGTCACACATAGCATTACCATTAACATGGCCAAATGTAGATTGGCCGGGTAAACTACGGCTTACTTAAACACGCCACAGAAATATTCAATGTAGTAATGGCCATGATTTTGACAGTTGATTGGAGAAATTGGGCTAAAGCACAAAATTAATAGTTACTTGTATGTATATTTCAGGATAGCTGAAATAAAAAAAGTTAGTAAATTGCTAGCAAAAAAAAATTTCTAAAAATGAAAAAAGGGGAAAAATTCCCCATTATAAAGGAAAAAAGAATGAATAAAGAAGATCCAATGAGATGGCATCCAAATCGCGCAGTCTCATTGGCTGATCATCAATTGAAAATTGTGGGGGAGGCCGGTAAATATTGGTCGGGATCAATTCGTGATAAAATTGTAAACAATTTCTCTTCATTAATATTATCAATTTAACAGAAAGACACACACGCATACAAAATAACTGAAACAAAATATTGTCTGAAATGTGGAAGGAAAATCATTTACGATGGCGAATTAAATGATAATTTTGAAATCTCTATAGCGATAGTCTATCTGTTTGCACGTCTTGACAGTTCAACCACACATGTACTCTCAAATATTCCAATAGAAAACATCACTATTGATATGACGGCCAGGAGTAATTGATGGATTTTATCATGACAAGTGGATGAATAAAATAGATCTCACCATCGAAGAAATTCAATGAATCTAATAGGCAACAATTAAATTAAACTGTCATAGAGCAAGGCTCTAAACAAATTAAAGGCATGACACTAAATAAATTGCTGGTCACGAAATTCAATTCCAAGTTAATAAAATTAAACTATCATAATGACTAGAGCTAGGCTCTAAACAAGTTACATAGATGACAGGAAATAAATTAATCACAAAATTCAAATCAGTGACAGCATTTTGAAGAATCTATATCAAAAATAAAATAAAATTTCTTCTGGGTGGTATCAAATAATTGATGAGATTTATAATAGAATCATTTTAACAATGATTATTTGTAATAATTGAAACATTAAATATTTCGCAAATATTTTGGAAGAAAAAAAAATCATGTTTTACTTTTGATGGATTTATTAGCAAATTTTTTAAAAAACAAAAAGGGAAACCAGGAAAAAGTTTATTAAGTAAAATTATTTTTCATCATCTATCTAAAAGTTCGGCGAAATTTAGGAGTGTTGGGCCAGAACACATATGGCCTTGGAAAATGTTTAAATGGATCGGTAACACACATGCAAACATAACATGCAAATTTAAAATAAACCTATTAAAACATCAATTAAACCCTATCAAATATGAGAAAAAAGAGAATTACATATAAAATAAATAAACAAAAATAAATAAATTAAAATAATAGCAAAATGCAAAAAGATCCGCACGATACAAATACAAACATAACATGAAAACCCACCAAATTCGACCAAAATTTGAAAAAATGGAAAATTTCATGAAAATGAAATTTAAATCAAAGAATTTGAATTAGAAATAATTCAATAAAAATTTCAAATAAAAAACTATCAAAATAAATTAGAAAATAATAAAAATAAAGATTAGAATACACTAGAAAATACCAAGGTCGAATTTTGTTTTACTAAATCAAAAATAACACGCGAGGTTAGGGACAGAAAATAGGTATAAATACCGATGCATTTTCACGTAAAATTTAACCATTTTTGAAAATCATCAATCAGTTTTTCAACTTGAACCTTTTGTTTAAAAATCTATTTTTAGGTGAGCAGAAGTTTTATTTGGAAACTCTCTCCACGTCCCATCCTCGCAACCTTGATAGAGCTCTGCTTGGATGTCGGCGTGGGGAGAGATGTATTTGTATTTTTGTATGATGATTTTTGGTCAAGTAATTTGTTACATTGTTTAATATATTAATAAATATTTATAATGCATAAAATTAACTTGTTTTTCATAAATTAATTATCTTATTTTTCGAAATTTTTCCGGCCCACAGCCAAGACGCATCACAAGTCAGTAAAATCAACATACTATTCAGATTCGTATAAGTGCGTGGAATATCGCCGATGATCTGTGCCCGTGAAGACCCGGCGTGCGGAACGCAGGGATTGGAACGTCAATATTATCCCGTATAGAAGGAAGGAGAAATAAGGAAAGGGTCTTTTGGCGTCTTCCTCGTTTCTAATTTTCTTTAAATTCGACCTAAATTATTTTACACACGGCTCAAAATCACCACACCGAGTAGTCCAGTGGGCACTCATTAAATATAATATAAACATAAAATTTGTCTAAGGCTTATTAAAGGGAAAGGCTACGGGGAATGAAATTAATATGAAATCACTGCTATGAAATAAACTAATAAATTCAATTAAGATAAAACTTTAAATAAAAACTTCTAAATTATTATTAAATCCACTACCGAGAACTCATTCAGAACCAAATACATCAGTACAACTGCTAGGGACACCTTCTATTATTTTGTAAAAGTCAACCATAAATTGAAATTGGCCCAAATAAAATTAGCCTAAATAATTAAATCAAAAATATGCACATCGATAGAATAGATTGTATTATAACGAAGATTCCCTAACCCATTTGAATAGTTAACTTAACCGACCCATCTATTTTTTTTCTACCGTTATACCACTGTATCATCAACGAATACATTCACGGAATAGGTTCATCTACCATTGATATTCATCTTCCCAAGAATATGACAGTCAATTTGATTCAAATATCCAACAAGTTCTTGATTCATAACCGATTCCCAATCACCAACACAAAACTGACTACGATGGCCAGTAATTTAAATTACCCATTATTCCATTATTAAATATTAAATGATGTAAAAACTAACGACTCGACGTTTTCCGAAAAATTGACTGAAAATTAAAAAATGACAATCCAATATTGTAAAAACCTAGCGAATAGGAATAAATCCAGTAATTAAAATTCCAATTGGTGAACAAGAAGAATCTCATGACTTTTCTAACGCGGTGATACCTTGAGAGTTTGATTAGATATGTTAAATATTAATATAAATATAAATATGGTAAATATTAATGAAATTAAATTAAAAGTCAAATAGATTTGAAGTAAATTGGAATTAACGTGGGAACACCCACCGTGGCATCGTGAAGTTGGCGATGACACGAGTGGGTTTTCCGCCGTTATTATCCAAAGAAACAAAAACTTACGGAATTTCCATCGTCGAATTTCGATCTCCATTTCGAAAATTTTTCAATTGACAAATTTAATAATTCGAACGAATATCGAAATTGTTTATCTATCTGAACGGCGACTAACCAAATTCCATCTAATCAATCATAATTCAGTGACATACAGAATTCGTCCCAACCGGATACCGACGCCCACGCAAAATCAGCAAATATTAAATACGGGTCATCTAAACCGTTTGGATAATTTTTTTTTGCAACTATGATAAATAACATGGAATTAATACCCAACATACCCGGCGAGGAGGTGGTCGCAGCATCGGAAATGATCACAGAGAGTAAGAACTTGTAATTTATATTAAATAAATAAACCTAAATAATTTGGTAAAAATTATAATCGATTTTTCTTTTTCATAATATTTAAATGGTAATAAGTGTAAATAATATTGTTATCATTCATAAACACCCGTTTATCCTAAAATGTATGAAATGTTATAATATTCAGATAACCCTGATACAAACTCCTTATGTTAGTGCTAACCTAAAGTCTGTAGAAATTTTAAAACCAGTTACCATATTAACAATTCATTATTATCCTCGACCTATCAGGTTGAACCATTGGATTTCTCAACGTCACAATCGCTCTATAGAATTCATTCATCACACCATACCATCATCATTTTATCACCACTTGATTTTCATTTGAATCCGTTCACAGGTCACTCGCAAATTCTCCGCGTGTTTAGAACTTCTTAAATAACTAGAAGTCCTTCTCGAAAAATGTTCAACCATATTCCAACATAATTCTTAATGAAACGGATAATTGGTTAAGATTATTACTATTTGTTCGCTGGAAATCTATAGATTCGATTAGCTATAGGGAAATATAATCGTGTTAGTTAAAATGTTAATCATAGGTTGCGAATTAGGATGTCATCGTGTTACAAAATAATTCAACGGACAAATCTCGTTAATATTTTCTCTACAGTGATGGATAGTTATTCGTTTTTCAAGCGTTAAATAAAGACAAGCCATTTTAACAGTTAATATGGAGATTAATATTTTAAAAAATTAAGAAAAATTTCACATTGTGAAAAACACCCCAGCAAATAAAATGGGAATGATTCAACGGCTAAAGTAGCATAACTGCGAACCCATAAGTCTGGTCCTCGATTTCCATAACGGGCTGAGATAGATTTAAAGTTTCACAAAGGAATAAATTAGGATCATTTCACTCATCTACTTTGGTTTTGGTACATGTAGTTAACGATTTTCATTTCAGCAGCTAGTCCGACGGATCGCATGTCAGTTTCTCTCGCAGACCGGTGGAGATGGGCCTGGGCACGTTAAAGACAGGAGAGATGCGCCGAATTTCCTCCGTCAAGGTTCCTCAACAGAGACAATCTGGGGCAAGAGATGGCCGAAGAATGGAGCCCGACCGAGGAAATCCACCGGCAGGCTCGGCATCTGCTCGAGAGTCTGGAAGCCCATCAAAGACAAGTGGATCTACAGGTGATCCGGGCTCGCCAGTATCTGGCGAACGTCGAAGAGGACCTACTAGTAGGTCGGATCGCCGACAATTATTGGCACCCCCGACAGGTCTCCTCGACACAGGCCCCTCAAGCCACCACGGCCCGAGTCCGTAATACAAAGAGGCCAACAATGTCTATCTCTGGCTATACGCCCGAAGAATGGGTAGCGAAGGGCTTCCCCTGATCACTTAGCAAACAATTGAGAACTCCAATTTGATAAACTCTGTGGATTAATAATAAATAAAATTAATTGTGTTTTTGAGGATTAGTTTAGAATTTTTTTTTTGTTATATTAAATGATTTTTTTATTTGTTTGTTTGATTTAAACATAATACATAGATATGTTCTGTTAGTAACCTCACACCCTTAATCATTCTCTTTATTAGCTATGGAACCTGTTCAATTATTACAGAAGGAATTATCCCGCGCCCAGCAATCAAACAAAGCTCTATATGAGCAGATTATTCAACTCACAAAGGAGGTTCAACAGGTAAAATCCACCTGGGTGGACCCAGCGAAACTCAAATCTATCCATCAACGCCTCACAGCTGCTCAAAAGGGTTGGGCCGAGGAGCGGCAATTGAACCAGAACCTCCGGACGCAGATAAGGGGGTTGGAAGTTGCCCTGGCCGCTAGTCGTGAAGGAGAAGCGGTGACTTACCCTCTTATCTTCGCCCCATCCCAATTGGCGTACCGGGATCCAGTCAACAACCCAACGCCCTTGGCGACTCCATCGGCAATACCTTCGAACAATTACAGGCCGGGGCGTAAAGAACGCGCCCGACGCAGAGCACGCGCCTGGCAAACCAACTTTAATGTGTTCTGTAGTGCTTTCAAAATTGAATTAACTTACGAATATTGTCCGATTTACTCGGTTTTGTTGTATGAATTGAATGTAAATTATAATTATTGTTAAATCATTTAAAAGTGGTATGTTATAAAATATAAATAATGTTAAATTGCTGCCAAAAAGTCATGAGTATTCACGCCTCGTCACATGAATGTCGTTCCCTTTCTACCTGTCAACATGAGTCTGATCTTGAACTTCGCATAAAAGGGACATTACAAAGCGAGCATAGGTCTTCCATCGACAGCTCGTTGAACCCGAGGGTTGTCCGAGCAATTACAGTATTAGTAATAGTGCTCACTTTTTGCGGACGATCCACCCACTCGAACACATTTCCAACGTTGCCTAGCAACGGGTGCCGAATGGTAGCTAGAAAATATTTATATGGCGTTACCGGGGTAACACTAAGATGATTTAAACAAATAGCAAAACCCAGTAACCCACCAATAAGAAGAAGAAGAAGAAGAATGATAATGGTGGTAATAAGAATAATAGAAATAGTAATAGAAGTGTTGGGTCAACACAAGGATTTGTTTATATCAATTAAAATATTGGAAATATCAAGCAAGCACAGCAATGCAGATTTAAAATTAGACCTATCAACATCAAGTAAACAATCCTAAACTATGAGGAAAATGTAATTAAATAAAAAATCAAAAACATAAAAGTAAATTAAAATAATAACAAAGATGCAACAAGATCAGCACGCAATTAACACAAAAATAACAAGCAACAAGGAAATTTGACCAAAAATAGACCAATTTATAAAATCAGCGTTTTAATGGAAAAAGCTGGTTAAAAATAAAATATTTCTAATCGGAAATATTCAATTAAAATATAAATAAAATAAATTATCTATTTAATGTAGAAAAATAATAAAATTAAAACTAGATAGTACGAGTAAAATCAAAGTAAAATTTTGTTTTAATGCATCAAAAATAACAATCAAGGTTAGGGTCACAAAATAGATATAAAAACCGATTCATTTTTACATAAGTTTAACCACTTTTGTTTTGTGAAACGCAGAAAAGCACTTTTTCCTTGTGAAACATTTACGGAAGGCAGAACGCTCGAGAATTTTTGAATCATCTTACACGATACGCACTCAAGCAAACTACAAGTAAGTCCAAAATTATATGCTTCAACGAATCAGGTTTATTTTAATTTTGTCGAAATTTTTCGGCCCACAGCCAGCACATACCACAAGTAATTAAAATCATATACACTATCAGATTGTGGAAAAGCGGTTTCTCCGCCTATAATCTGTGCCTGTGAAGATCTATGTTGTGAGCAACGACGGATTCTGAACGGCAATATTTCCTTATAGGGGCATTAGTTAGATCGGGGATAGTCTTTTGGCCGCTTCACTTTCTTCCTTCGTCCGAAAATTCGACCAAAATTCATTTGGACATATCGGCTTAAAATCATCAACACCGAGTAGCTCAGTGGGCACTCTTAAAATCATTAAATGGACACAATTACAACCATAAGATCAAAATTAGGAAAACGGGCGAGTGGAAGGGCGCGAAATTAGTGCAACGAATATAAATGAGTAAATGAATGATAAAGATTAGAGATAATTTTAATGTCTAAGCTTTAAACCTAAGTTAAAAGATGTTAAGTAAACTATATTGAATAAGAACGAAGTTCTAATAACCTTGAGAACCAATAATTTGATCAAAGATCGGTCCATGAGCAAGTTAATTGACAAAAGTTTCGACTTTTTATTAGATAAGCAGATAGCTAGTACTGAATAGAGAAGCATTAGGACTAAACAAGGAGTAGAACTTAAATACGTAAGTGCTGGTAGTAGCAACGGTTACTAATTATATAAACTATGAAAAACAACCTTCCACTCAATAAAAATAGAAAATATAAAAAGGTAGTATTAAAGTCTTACCCTACAATCAAACCACAACAATGAAAATAAATAACCTGGCATTGCCAGACAAAATTGGAATGACACGCATTGATTGAGATGAGATCTGCATAAAACCGACGAATCTTCAAATCCCTCGATAGCGTTAGAGGCTTGAAGTGCCCCAGACATTGGTATAATCCCGATCTAACATTTATAAGTGCCCACCTATCGAATAGCAGAGAAATTCACATCACTATAAGAGTTTGGCCAAATACACTGAATAAGATCGAACATGAAGATTGACACTCGAGATGACAAAGCACCCATCGAGATCGCAAATTGATGAAACATACAAAATCCATGAACGAAAGAGAAAAATCACAAATTCAATGGAAGATACATAACTGACTCACATGTGTCCGGAATAATTACGATGCCAGAACGTGCGGACATACAAGTCTTATAATTATATTTGCTGGATAAAGAAAATATAATACGAAACCGAATATTATTTTTATTTTTATTTTCCAGCCGATGATCGACCAACAGAAACCGAAATCTGGAGTGACAACGATAGGTGGCAATTCGAGTAGCCCCTGACATGGTAGCCCACTATAGACAGTCAATTTAGGACGCCAGTTACAGCCTCTCCGCGTTGGGAGATAGTAGTTGGCCCATCAGAGAAGGCTCCAGACAGGAAGAGATTGAGGTACCCAGCCTCGCCATCAAGCGTGAACCCGGTCGAAACCCAGCCCGAGAGGCGCGACACCGCGCAAAATTTTCGCTATATAGATTGGAAGCCCTGGTACGAAAATTTCAATGGAAGGTAAAGATGGCAAGAAGACGATTGGAAAGGATCAACGCCGCGATCGCCTGAGGTGAGATTACCAGCACGGATAGATATGCGCCGGACTATGGCGTCTCATTTGAGTTGAGAGATCCATCACTCACACGAATGCGAGCACCCACAAATATTTTTCTCCCGGTCAACTTATTCAGCGGCCCAATACGACACTGGGGCAGGAGAGATGAGCACTCCTATCAGTGCAAACATCCAACTAAGAAGGAACAAAATCAATGCATGAAGCCACTGCAGGACCGAGGATTTGGAATACCTTACTGATAGTGAAATCATTAATCGTCACAAATTGTTGTTTTTCGTTAATAAATTTAGTTTAATTAAATAAATTTTTTGGACATAATCCTTATCGAATGAAATTTTTAAGGCCTATTAAATAAGTTTTAAGTCAGTTGGAACTTAATCGTTGAATTGTAAATTCCATACCTATAATATGAATAACTAGGAATAAGACTCACGTGTTAGTATGAAATTAACATCAGTAGTTTAATAAATAAAATTCATAATTTTTCGCGAAACCCTTTAAACTACGATATCACTAACACCCTAAAGAATGTTTGATTTCGCCATCGGACATCATATTAAAGTTCATCAATATTTTCACATCAGGTATGGAAGCCATTCAGGTTTTAACCAAGAATTATCCCGTCTACGCAAAGCCAACCTAAATCGTCACCAACAATGATTGCAGATCACCACCCAGTTGAACACCGTTCCAACGCTGCTTAGCAACTGGTGACAAGTGGTAAGTGAAAAATATTTGTATGGGGTTGTCTGGGTTAACAACCATATAGTTGCAAAAATTTCAACACCCAGACACCCACCAAAAATTAAGATACAATCCAGCGTCATTGGTGGCAGGTACCTAATGGTAATCTTTTTCCTATGTCCGAATCTGATGTATATACCATTAGGATGTGTGAGTTTGGAAATTTCGTTTTTACTGTTGTATTACCGCTCTATCAAAAGATTAATTTTCAGAAATTAATATTTATTCAACACCAGTAATGTTTTGATTTCACTGAGTATTGCATTTTGTAAAGATTTTGGTATATCCAGTACAGTTTCTGATTTTTTAGCCTAAAGTTTAAGATTGAAGTATTATTTACAAGAAATCTAACCTCAAGTATAGTAGTTTTCATTTAATTGAAAACGAATGTGACTATAAATGTTGAAAATAATTTTGATACCCATTAAAATTTAGGCGCTTTTAAATTATAAATTTAAAATTATTATGGATTTATCTTTATAATAAACATTTAAATTATAAAATTTTCAAAAAGATTTCGGAAATAATTCATTGTTTAAAATAATCAAATCTTAAAGATAGTAAATATTTATTATTAAACAAGACGTTTATGATAATATAAATTTTAAATTAAGTTTTAATTATTTTCTCTATTTGTCCAGATTTTGAATAATGCCAACTGTTAAAGGGGATTCAATGAGAGGCTTAGCAGTGTTCATATCTGATATCCGAAATTGTAAAAGTAAAGAAGCTGAAATAAAAAGAATAAACAGGGAATTAGCAAATATTCGATCAAAATTTAAAGGAGATAAAACATTAGATGGATATCAAAAGAAAAAATACGTTTGCAAATTATTATTCATTTTCTTGTTGGGACATGATATAGACTTTGGCCATTCGGAAGCTGTAAATTTACTCTGTTCAAATAAATATACTGAAAAACAAATTGTATAATTTTTTATAATTTTGACTATTTTAAATTTTTTTAAAGGGATATCTTTTTATATCTGTACTAATCAACGAGTCACATAATTTAATGAATTTAGTCGTACAAAGATTAAAAGATGATTTAAGCAGTAGAAATCCCGTTTTCGTTACTCTAGCCTTACAATGTATTGCTAATATTGGAACGAGAGAAATGACGGAAAATTTTGCTAAAGAGATTCCTCGACTTCTTGTATCTGGGTAAAGATAAATTAATAATTTTTTAAACTGTTTTTATACAATTCTAGAGATACTATTGATTCAGTTAAACAGAGTGCGGCTTTATGTCTATTAAAATTAATCAGAGCAGCTCCTGATTTAGTTCACTTCGATGATTGGACATCTCGTGTTATACACTTACTTAATGACCAACACATGGGTGTCGTTACCGCCGCAGTAAGCTTAATCGAAAGTCTCGTTAAGCGATCACCTGAAGAATACAAAGCATGTGTATCACTAGCAGTTTCTCGATTGAGCAGAATAGTCACTTCATCCTATACTGATCTTCAAGACTATACTTATTACTTTGTACCTGCTCCATGGCTATCCGTGAAACTGTTGAGGCTGTTGCAAAACTATCCCCCACCAGGTTACAATATCTACACTCATAACAATTAAAAAATAATCCCCAATTGCAGACGATGCACCTGTGAGAAGCCGTTTAACTGAATGCCTTGAAAGCATACTAAGTAAAGCCCAAGAGCCACCAAAATCGAAAAAGGTCCAACATTCAAATGCCAAAAATGCTGTTTTATTCGAAGCTATTAATTTAATAATCCACATGGATTGTGATCCGAATCTCTTGATACGGGCATGTAATCAGCTCGGTCAATTTCTGTCACACAGGGAAACCAATTTACGCTACCTTGCACTGGAATCAATGTGCTTATTGGCTACTAGCGAATTCAGTCATGAGGCAGTTAAAAAGCACCAAGAAACGGTTATTTCTGCACTTAAGGTATAATTATGTTTACAATTGTTATTTCAATCTTCAATTGACCGTATAACGCCCCCTCCAAACAGTAGTTAGAATAGGACGTATTCTGGATTAGTCAAGGGTAAATGTAAACGCAAAGGGAATAATGTATGTACATTATCGTAAATGGTTTGGTAGTGGCAAATACATAAAAGCATCTTTAAAATTAACCAGAATAAACTCATAGTTTGATTTTGTTATTTCAGTTCATTTTCCACCGCCATTTCTAAGCTTTGTTCTCATTGACTGAGAACGTCATGTTCTTTGATTCAGATTATTTCTAGCTTTTTGAATAAGCTATGAAATTAAATGTTATTAATTTTTAAATATATCGATTTATTTAGTTTGAAATTAATTTATATTTGGATAATATTTTGATCGACTTAATTAATGCATGCATAATTCATATTCATTGCAAATTATTGTTTATCATATTTATTGGGTTTATAATGCACGAATTATAATATTGTTAATCTACTTTTTTTACCATAAATTTTGAAACAATTTTACCACTGATCATTAGAAACGGGTATCAAAATATTAATACTACATGAAAAAACTTGAATATGAAATCGAAAATATGCCGATGAAGATCGTGGATAACCGAAAATTTCGGATTTGGGATAATTTGTTCCGTTATACGACCCAACAAATAATGGTTATGATGAATATGTTCGAATACATCGAACAAAAGTTTTTAAAATTAAATCAATCTAGTGTAAAATGAAGAAAAACTGAGTTTAATGAAAATCATAAGTAAAATAAAGTTAGATGTACAAAAGTTAGGTTATTTTTTTTCGCTGTTACAATAGGGAAATTTTTTTATCAGAGATCATAAAATTTATTTTTGAAATTCCCGCCATTTTTTTTAAACTTAAACTAAAATATTTTTATAAAATAAAGAGACAAAAAAAGCGTCTAGAGTGGACTAGAGTTAAAATCGACAATAGGAAATGTTTTTATCACTCTAATCAGAAAATTTCCGCCAAAATTTTTTTTATAAAAATATAACTGCTTTACTAAATTATGCAGGAATAAAAATTTTAAAATTCAAATTATTTTTAAAATTCCCGCCAAAAATTTTTAAAAAATTTAAACAAAAATATGTTTTAAATATTACTCTGACAGGAGAGAGAAGGTATTCTACTCGCGCGTTCACATTTCCAGCGTAATCAGTCAAATTACAAAGGGCCTCTTCAATAATAAAATCCATTTAAAGTCAATCTTTGAAATTAGCAAAATATTGTTTTCCGTTTTTTTAAACTGTATCCAATAATAACTGATGTCTTCAGAAACCTAAAGTTTTACTAATCCGAAAAATTTATTGCACACGTAATGAATTCCAGAGTGTTTCTCAATTCTAATAAATTCAGTGTTACACATATTCAGTGAAAGTATTGTAATGTTCAGATCAGTGATTCCCACACTTTTTTGTGACTACGGCCACTGTAAGACAAAATTATGCGTCATTATAACAGTTTTCCTAGATTAAGCCATCTGATATTTTCGACGTAAATATGACCTTATGATAGGACATTACTCAGCATTACACAAATCCTTGCAAATACCCGATACTGAATAGATTGCGCAATATTTGTCCAACATACTTAGTTGTTGAGACATATCTGCTGTGTAAATGTAATTAAAATAAATTATTATTTAAAATTTAAATTTCTTATGATTTCATGACAAAATCACAAAAAAAAGTTTGAATTATATTTTTATTAACTTTTTCTATGATTGGCCAACTACCTCAAGACAGTTTTAAAGCCCCTAATTGTCTATTAATCCGCTACCAACTCTAAACAATTTCAACGCCCACTGGAACTGTACCGTCCACTTTAGGAACCATTGGATCATACAATAAGTGAATGATTGGCTGCTTGTTAAATGTTTTCCAGTTGATATACTTTTCTGTGTTCTTTATTTCTTAATTTAACGTGTAATAAGCTTAAGCTTAAAAAGTAACTCAGTCCTTATTAGTTTTAACACGAGATAAAATCATTTTATTGATAAAAGAACTGAATAATTTAATGTATAATGCATATTTCTGCGTTCCCAGGACTTAAAGGATTAAATTTCTCCAGTTTTACTTGGTAAGTAGTTTTTAAAAAAATAAAATTTGCCAAATCATTTTACCAAGACATTACCAGGGAATCGCTGTTTACGCTAACAGTTTTTAAACTTATTTTGAGACTCCATAAAAGTAAAAAATGAATTTATAAATCGTTGTGCAGTAATTTAAAACCGCTTAAGTTTGTTAATGAAACAGCTGACAAGATTATAAAGTTATGTAAATTAGAAACAATTGTGTGAAACCAATTTACATTTGGTATATTCTAGAGTGAACGAGATGTTTCAGTAAGACAACGAGCTGTGGACTTGCTTTATGCAATGTGTGATAGGAATAATGCAGAGGAAATCGTAGGGGAAATGTTGTCCTATCTAGAGTCTGCTGATTATTCTATACGAGAAGAAATGGTTTTAAAAGTGGCAATATTATCAGAAAAATACGCAACCGATTACAGCTGGTATGTTGATACTATTCTAAATTTGATTCGGGTTGCTGGCGACTATGTTAGTGAAGAAGTTTGGCATAGAGTCATTCAGATTGTGATCAATAGAAGCGATGTTCAGGGATATTCTGCCAAAACAGTGTTTGAAGCCCTACAGGCTCCAGCATGCCATGAAAATATGGTCAAAGTTGGTGGCTATATTCTCGGCGAGTTTGGAAATTTAATTGCTGGAGATCCTAGATCCAGGTAATGTCACTTTTGCAATTATTCGATTTCATTTATTTCCATCAACTCTCAATTGTGAAAATAAATCAATAGTGAAAAAGATAAAAGATTTAGAGATAGTTATCTAATTAATAAATGACATTTATCATAATAATAATGATAATAAATGATAATAATATCCATAATATTAATAATAATAAATATTAATAATAATAATATCAATAATAATAATAATAATAATAATAAATAATAATAAATAATATTAATATTAATAATAATAAAAATGAATAATATTAATATTAATAATAATAAATAATAATATTAATATTAATAATAATAATTATAATAATTATAATAATAATAATATTAATATTAATAATAAAAGTAATAATAATTATAATAATAAATAATAATAATATTAATAATAACAATAATAATAATAATAATAATAATTAGACATAATGTTATAGGATTATTAATATTATTCATTTACATCATACATTTAGTGATAAGCAGCAGTCATTATTATTTTGTCAAATGAGGCTCAAATAAGTTAAACCTTAAACCTCAAAAATTTAAACATCTTTTATTAAAATAAAATCAAAGTTATTATAAATTGGCATAATCTTTGCTAATTGATAATTAATTTCTCATCTTTTTTGAAGTGTCTAAAATGTTTCAATTGGTTTCCAATGATTATAACGTTCGCTAAAGCTTTAGGATTTTGCATTTTCTGACCTCAGAATTCAACAGTTTTCCTCTAGGTATGATGAAACGTATATTGTTTTCACCTTGAATCGAATAGTTCCAAATAGAATATTTTCTAAATTCTTTTTTGAATTATGCAGAATCTATTTACATGCATTTCGGTGACAATGAATGTCATCCTTTCGAATAATACTAATTCATTCAGAAACGGAAGGGAAATAAGTTACTTTTATTATCACTTGCATTTCATTGTAATGTCTGTCAAAGAAGAATGATACACATCATTACATTTCCGATTCATTTTATCATTTGAAATGAAAAGCTTTCATAATGTCGTGACTAATAACCAATGTTGAATCCGATTAATTTAGATAGCTATCAATTTTGTGAAACAAACCAAGTTTTTATTCGTAACCTTTAAAATAATTAGTCCATTTACATAAATAACCTTCTATATCACTTTATTTTCAATTATTGTTTTCATTATAATAATAAATCAGGTTATTGACGCATTTCTTAAAATTTATACAAAACCGTTGAATTATTAATCATTTATCCTCTTAATCTATTGTTTTCATTTCCGATTTTATTTAAATTTTTTAACTAAGTTCAAAAGATATTCCGAAAAATTGTGATCAATATGAAGTAGTGATTTATAATGGAACACTAAATGAAAACTATTGTTTCAATCATTATTCTGCACATTCTATTCACAAATTCTTTGAAAGATTCTTTGTTTTTTATAAAATAATTTCTCTAGATTCACCATTAATTTCCGTTTGATTGTCACTCGTTTCTTATTGATTAATTCAGCAATCCCCAACTTTTTTTAACTACTAGCCATTTTACAAATCACCAGTATATTCGGTAATTATTTAAGTTGCTTAAAGTTAAATCGTAACGATTTTTACTCAAATTATAACAATAAATAACACTTCTCCGCACTAAATAATGCACTCATAATATAAACAAGTCAACAAAAGGTTATCATCATTCACGGGTTAGCACTTAATGGATATTGTTGCTCGATTGTGGAGATAGTTTAATGGAAAGCTAGTCATACTCATCTATGGCTTCCACATGTCCTAGGGAAAGAAATGAATCTTTGGAAACATTTGCATCTATCAATTGGAACGTATAATTTCTCTATAGTTTGGAGATCGATGCTTTCCTAAAACAAAAACCAATGGATAAATGTTAAGTACGTGGTCTCTGAAATTTGCCCTAAAGATTTTCCTTCACATACCACTGGACACAACGAATTTGCGAATAGCTGACTCTTCATCAACCTCGGTGTAACAGGAAACATGTAAACACCTTTGCTTTTAAGAGCTTTTAAGAAATTTTTGAATAACCTAAATGTTATGTGTAATGAAAACACAAAAACATTTTCAACTAAAACGATAGTTCCATAACGGATATTCTTCATTACTGTGTCCTATTTATACGCAATGGCCATTCGCTTGTATAATGCTTCTAATTAAAAAATATTTCATTCAGTTAAAATTAATAATTAATACAAGCTTTGTCTTTCTGCAATCTGTGATTCGAATAGAAATAATAAAATTTTTTCAATAAATAAAATTATTAAGTTACCTAAATTGTCAAAGTTATTGAAATAATTCGATAATAGAAATGAAACTTGATAAATTT
This sequence comes from Schmidtea mediterranea, assembly GCA_022537955.1. Classification (NCBI taxonomy): domain Eukaryota; kingdom Metazoa; phylum Platyhelminthes; order Tricladida; family Dugesiidae; genus Schmidtea; species Schmidtea mediterranea. The sequence continues at coordinate 27,041,772 of CM039679.1, read as the reverse complement.
AATATAAAATTGTCAAAGTTATTGAAATAATTCGATAATAGAAATGAAACTTGATAAATTTAATATACAACTGTCAATTAAATTTTTTAAATTACGATCGATAAATATTGTAATATAAATTCAATATTATTTTATTTGTAATATTATATAACACTTAATGTAAACTTATTTAATTTTACTCATTTTTATGAAATCATAAAGCGGAAAAAGGAATTTTTCATTTATTTTCTTTTTCATTAAATATTTTCTAGTTATTTTTAATGAACTTTATTTTATTCCAAAAAATATATACTCTTTTGCTCTATTATTTGAATAAATAAATTTATGGATTGCAGAATTTCGTATATTTGGTTGGTTCGCTCTAAAAGATACGAAGGGCCGTAGGTTAGATACGACTGTATTATTTTTTTAAAAAAATTCAACTAAAATTTGATACATTGCATTTTTATTGATTTCACAAGATTCCTGACATTTCGCCTGATTATTTTCTGTGGAGAATTCTCTACATTTTTAAATGGGCGTTTTTCAGAAATAAGAAAATCTAAATTATAAAAATAGTTTAAAATTAAATATTGTCTTAAAATTTATCAAAAAACACCTTCAATTATTGATCAGTTATTACTAAATAATCTATTTTTTCAGTAAAGTTTATATTAAATTATAAAACCATTTTAGTCCTCAAATACAATTTCAAATTCTCCATGCAAAATACCATTTATGCACACCAACAACTAGACAGTTACTGCTTTCTACATATGTTAAGTTTATTAATCTATTTCCTGAAATCAAAGAAGAAATACAAGATATTTTAAAAAATGATTCTAATCTGCGAAATGCAGACGTAGAAATCCAGCAAAGAACAATAGAATATTTAACTTTATCTAAAATTGCCACAGATGATGTTATGGCGACTGTACTTGAAGAGATGCCTTCATTTACAGAAAGAGAATCTAGTATATTAGCAAAATTAAAACAAAAGAAACCGGCGGCACTAGAAGGCCAAGAATTGATTGCTCCTAGACAGCATCCAACTGCTAAAGTAAGTTTAAAATTCTTTAATGCACAAAACTATTCATTTTAAACATTTTTTTGAGAAAACTAAAGTTTATTATTTTAGGTTTTTTGATATAATGTTTGGTGATTACTTAAATCATCATTTTTATTAAATAATTCATTGTCAACGCCTTGTAATCCATTATATTAACATTACCGCTTTTTATTGACATATATCGGATAAATGAATGAGTATATAAATTTTGATAATCTCGAGCAATGGTAGTAGTATGAATATTCTGATTAGATGTTGATTTCATTATTTGTTGTACACCAACTGCATATAATTGTCTTTAATTGTGATTTTAGATCGATAACTGACACAAATCCATGCATTATTTCACTGCCATAAAACTCGCCAAACATGTCTTCTAATGGATTTTCTCCTAGTGAAAAACCTAATATCTATGAAAATTTTCCAACAACTCAATTTAAAAAATAGAAAATTCAAGTCTATTTTCAACACTAAAAATTAAATTTAGACTCAAGAATTCTCAGAATCAAAAGTTATCCAAAACACAAATTACAAGAAAAACAATATTAAATATAGACATAATTGAAATATAAAATTGAAATATAAAAAACGAGAAAAATAAATTGAAGTACACAAATTAATGTTTTTTCCTAGGAAACAGATATGAACATGTGACAAATAATAAGAAAAATACAAATATAGTATTAGAAAATCGATTTGGAGTCACTGAAACGTTATTTTTAAAATGCGAACTAATTAATTAATCAATTGCGAAAATCTACAAATTCTCAAACATGTTTTCTAATGAATTTTATCCAATCCAAAAACCTAATATCCTAACATTATCGATGAACAGGTAAATTTTCAATGAGAAAAATTCAAAACACAAAAAGAAGAAGAATCATATTAGAACGCACACAAATTCATATGTTGTGTTTATATGAAATTGAGTTAACAATAATACGAAGTTAAAAAATTATTGTGATATGAGCATGTAACAAATAATGAGAAAAATACAAATATAGTAATATAAAATCGATTTGAAGCCACTGCTACTCGTCAGTAATCAATTTAATTTCGAATCAAGTGACAAAGAGAGAAAGGAATTAACAACTTAGACAATTTGCCATAAATGTTTGAAGATTAAATACGTAAAACTTTGAGGAGTTAAAGAGTTCTAATTAATGCGATAACTATTCAGAAAAAAAGTGAAGTTTCTATTGAAGCCTAATTTAATCTTTTTATTGATGTGGTTTCTCTTATGGTCAACTGTATTGGTGAAAATTTGAACTATTGTCATGTTATTGTTTTGAGTTATTTTGTCTAATATCCTGCTGAACAGTAAGTACAACTAAACACTTATCGCGCATACGCAATATATTTACACACACAAAAAATACATTCCGACTTTAAAATTTTCTAGAGGTTTTTCAAAAATCGTCTGAATTTAAGTTAATATTGATTACAAAGATTAAATAAAAGAATTTGACTATTTTGACCTACATTAAAATGAAATCAATACAAGCTCTGTGACAACCAGTAAAATCCAAATAGTATACCTGTTTCGAGTTTTTGGCTCTCATTTCTCTTCACGCCAAATGAGTACACAATAAAATTGAATCAACATTATTGTATACCTTCCGTGGTACATTGAAAATCACATAACTTGGAATGTTGCTCAGGACTACAGAAAATCTACAAAACTTACAAATATATTGCATAAATATTAAAATCAGTTCTGTGTATTACCAATGACACAGAAATTGTTTGCAAGCTTAGTTTTGAATTTGACTATTATTTAGAATGTCGGATGACTGACATTAAAATGAAATCAATACGAGCTCTGACAACTGACGTAAATCCCAATAGTAATTGTTGTAGTCCTAAGCAGCGTTGCCAATAATGTGATCTCCAGGTTCTTCGAATTTTATAGAAAACAAATTTTTAAAAAACAATAATTTCTTGATCCTATCTATTTTTCTCATTCTCATTGATTTCGTAATGCTATTTTGATTTAAAGATTACAAACATTAAGTCTATTCAAGAATTTTAAAATTTTATGGGAAATCTATTTTAAATGGGACAAAGAAATAATTTTATTTTTAAAATAATTTATTCAGTAAATTCTCGATAAGTGTCATAAAGGTGAATAAATTTCGATTTTTGATTGAATTTCTGGAGGCTTTGTTTATCTAGCAAAATCTTTTCTAAGAACTTACAATATAACAAAAATAATAAAATGATAAAAATCTTGATAAATCGCATATGTAAATACTTGGAAAAGTTGTTTGGTATTATAAAGTAAATATATTTTTAGAATATAATGATGAAGTTTTGAGCATATGATTTAGAGATTTACCAATAATTACAGTGATGTAATATGGTAATTTGGAGATAAAGAATTATTATTGATATTTCTTATTGATGACATTCGACGGTACATATTTATGACTTCCGACTTTCTGATATTAAAATCTTATCGATTCTGAATTCTGTTAAGTTTATTGAAATCTGAATTTAAATAAGTTTATCTTCACTGAAGTCCAAAAGTACTTTCTGAATATTGATCTGTACACCGACTGTAATTTGATCTTTCAATCATATTGAAACTAGAAATATCTTCATTTTTGGATAATTTTAACCTTTTTCTTTGAAGTGTAAAATTTTTAAACCCTTAATAAAAAAGAACAATTATAAATGTGAAGATTTTAATTGCTTGTCGAAAATGTTTTAAATAAATATAAATTCATTAAAATATGGCAAGTAAGGTTATTGAAATGCTTTTAAATTGTAATAATGCTCGTTGTATTTACTTCTATCAGTGTTGCTGACCTTTGTATGGCTTTTGTATTCCTGTCTTTGTATGAATAATTTCATAATCAATTCCAAAGCTGTGAAGTAACTTGTGGTGAAGTTTTAACGCTCTTTTCTAATGTGAAATTTCTGAATATAAATGATGATACAATTGATTTCATTAAATTCACATCTTTACTACTTGAAACGATTTAGCATTACAAATATATAGGAGATCGCTGAGGTGCGCTATATACTTTTCTTGTTTTCATTCTTTTTTTTATAATGAAAACTTAAGTTTAAGATTTCAATTTGGCTATCATTAATAGTTGGAAATTAACTGTCAAGATGCTAATAAGCCTCAAAGCTTTTGTGAAATTTATTGCTTTGAAGTTGTTTATAGAATAATCGATAAATAATTTCAACTCATCGGCGTTGTACCTATTTCCAATCCTTTTAAACAGGATTTGGATATAATTACAGAACTTTTTTTACCAAAGTTTATTTCATCAATAAAATCACTATTGATAGAAATTAAATTCACAATTGATCAATTAAATTGAAAAATATTAATTTAAATAAATCTTTCGCATTCAAAAGGAAAATTCATGAAAGGGTTAAATTAGAATTTTTTTAGATATCTAAAAATTCACTTGATACTCAAAATGATAGCCCAGCTACTAAAGAAGAACCCGCTATACAAGAAGTTGATCTATTAGGGGGGCTGTTTTCTTATTCTCAACCAAACCAAACTAATTCCAAATCAACATCTCAACCAACTTCAGATCTACTCCTTGATATTTTAGGAAATGGATTCGATTCAGATATAAATGAAAATAAATCTTCAACTAATCCAATTACTTTGGAACAATCCGAGTCCGATGAAAACTATTTAAAGTGACGACAATATTCTTTATGAGGATTATTAAATATTGTCCGATTTTTTTGTTGGTAGATTACTTTGGAAATCAAGTGGAATTCTCTTTGAAAATGATAAAATACAAATCGGAATCAAGTCGGAATTTCGAGGAAATATGGGCCGATTGGGCATTTTCTATGGGAATAAGAGTTTGAAGCAAATGACAGATTTCGGAACGGAATTATGCAATTCTCCTCCAACAACGATTTTGAAATTGGATTTGAATCCAATCAAATCCGATATAGCTTCCGGGGATCAAGAACAGCAGCGCCTCAACATCGAATGTTTCCAGGCGTTTGATCAAACGATTTCACTGAAAGTTTTTTTCAACATTGAAAAGCAATCCTATAAAATAATGCTGAACCTACCGATAACGATCAATAAATTTGTGGAATCAGCAGTTATGGATCAGAATACGTTTTTCCAAAGGTGGAAAATTCTTTGTCAGCCCGGTCAAGAATGCCAAAGTGTTGTTAAATCATTGAAATGCCCGATGGAGCTCTCAGTGTTGCAAACAAGAGTAAATTGATTAATACATTTATTTTCTTTAATTTATTAATAACTGACTAATTATTAGTTAATTTAGTCATTTTATTTATTGTTTTCTTCAAATATTGGTTTTATTAATATTCAATTCAATTATTACTTGATTTAATTATTTTATTTCAATTACTGATTTTAATTTATTGAAATTATAATTAAATCAATTAATAATTATTGCTTGATTTAAATTGAATAATTTAGTCAAGCAATAATTATTATTTGATTTCATATTTATTAGAATTTGTTCTAGTGACGCATATATTTGAAATAAAACCATAATTATTTGATTTAATTATTAAATTTAATAATATGACTAATTATTTTATAAATTAAATTTATTAATTATAATTTAATTCTTTATTTTAATTAAATTATCTAATATTATTTGTTTATTTTTTCATTTAATTATTTGATTAATTCTTTATTTATATTAAATTATCTAATATTATTTATCAATTTTTTCATTTAATTAATTATAATTTAATTATTTGATTAATTCTTTATTTTATATTAAATTATCTATAATATTATTTATTTATAATTTCATTTATTTTATTTAATTATTTAGTTAATTCTTTATTTTATATTAAATTATCTAATATTATTTGTTTATTATTTCATTTAATTAATTAAATTTCAATTATTAATTATAATTTAATTATTTGATTAATTCTTTATTTTTATTTAATTATCTAATATTATTTATTTATAATTTCATTTATTTGTTTTATTTAATTATTTAGTTAATTCTTTACTTTTATGAAATTATCTAATATTATTTGTTTATTCATTTAATTTGTTGGGTTATTATTTTACAAGTCGGTCAAATGTTCCCTTTTCAATAAATTAAATAAGCAAAACCCAATACAGAATACGTTTATTAATTTCTAACACAAACAGTTATACGATTTACACTTCTTTCTGAAATTAATTTATTAACGTGATAGCCCAATGGTAAATTACCTTTGGAACGCTAAGTTGGTTTAATTTATATCTGAAATTTATTTCTTCGCTTCACTGACATTCAATCCCTTTGCTTCAAATAATTCTTTTCGTGTACTTTTTTTCGATCAACTAGCAATTTTTCTCATATCCAGCTCTCTTTTTATACTGTTTTCCTTAAAATTTAATTTTTTAATTATTTTTTTTAATTAATAATTTTATTAAATTTAATTGGATTAAATGTATTTATTGATTTAATTTATTTTAATTTAATTTTATGATTATTTTTAAATTATTTAATTGTGTAATTTATTAATGTTTTAAATTATTCATTTTTTTATTTTTTGTAATTTAATTTTTTAAAAATAATCATAAAATTAAATAATTAAAAAATAATCATAAACTAAATTAAAATAAATTAAATCAATAAATACATTTAATTATTAAGTCCAATTAAATTTAATAAAATTATTAATTTAAAAATAATTAAATGTATTTATTGGCTTAATTTATTGTAAATTATAATTTTTAGTTAGAAGGTCTTAATTTAAGTGTCCTATCAAATATCGATCCTGTTGCCAGTAATTTTGTTGCTTCTGGAATAGTTAATATGTCATCGCAAAAAGTTGGAGTTCTATTGCGACTGGAACCAAATATGGCTACAAAGGTTTTTTGAGTTTATTGATTTAATATTTATAATGATTATATTCCAGATATATCGGCTGACTGTTCGTAGCACGAAGGATATAGTATCACGGAAAATGTTCAATATTATTGAATCGTTATTATAAATATTATTATTATTATTTATTATAATAATAATTATTTATTATTATTATTATTTTTTTTTTTATTATTATTATTATTATTATTATTATTATTATATTTATTATGATTGAAATCGAGATTAGTTTATAATAAACCATTCTCAGAATCACGAATAATCACAGTAATAATAATGTACTTGATGATATACATAATATATATCTACATAATGCCGATTAATTAGCATAATATTGATATTGTTGATATTGAACGATATAAAAATTCCTATTTTGTAAACGGAATTTGTGATTTTGTTATTTCTAACTTAAATTTATTGATTTATCGGTTTGATTAGTATTGCAGCAATTTATATGATAATTGATTATTTGCGATATCGACCTAGATATTTTTATTGGCGATAAATTGAGAATTATATGGAAAATAATTGTGCGGTTATTATATATTAGTTGTTTGTAGGAGTTTTGATTTTGCTGGCGCCAAATTGCCAATTGACGAGCAGTGGATGTAAATAATATCAAGCATATTTGTTATTCAATTTTTGTTGTTTAGATTAGATTTTTTCATGATAACTATTGCTATGTACTCAATTAATCATTGAATGAATTATGATAATCTTTGAATCAAGGCTGTGGAGGCGTGTCATAACAAAAAAGTATCGAAACAGCAAATTTATTTTGTCTTTAATTGAAATTGAAAAATCAATTCTGAGTGCTTAAGGGTATCTTTTAATTTGCTATGGTCGCTGATAGATTTGTCATTAACTCTATATTGCTAATTTAACCAGCAAATAAAAATCAAGTCCATATTTTTTGGAAATTATTTTTTATAATTATCAGGATATTGGCTACAATAACTCATTCTCAATAATTAGCAAAAATTCACTTTTCAAACAGGGATTAGTCTGATGTCTTATGATCTGTTATATCAGTGGTTCTTGACCAGGGGTGCGGGTTACGAATACAAAAAATTACAAAACACTAACCCTAACTGGATTTTTATTTGGACCAGAACTGATCTAATCCTGTTTTATTTAATTGATTATTTGAAAATATAAATTTTAGATAGCTAAGATTAAAAAAAATTGTTATTACATAATATTAATAAAAAATATATTGTGCATTTTTATTTTTCAATTTATATAATTCCTTTTTTGGTAAAGGGTGCGAGAATTTTGTTTGAACTCTTTAGTGGTGCTAGTAGCTAAAAGTTTATCAACCACTGTGTTAGATGCTAGATGGTACCATATTGTGTCTAAAAGGCCTTGGTATTCGTATTAGTTCGGAAATGATAGGTTTTGATTAAATATTAACTAAACCAATTAGCGTATTTATTTATTCCAATTAAAATTCTGCCAATTGTACTAAAAACATTTCATTAGTATTGAATTTATTAATTCCATTAAATTTAAAATGATACATTCTCTCTTTGACAATCAAGTATATCATGGTGCTTTTCTGTTTTCTTTTGCTCACTTAGTTCTTCCGCACTTCCTTGATGGTATTTTCTTCACTTTTATTCTAGAGGGTTTCCTAGACACGAAATTTTTGTTGGGCTTAAAGCAAAAATTAAAACAAAAAATACTTTTATGGTCAATTGAAAAAAAATAGTGTGAAAATGGCCACTGCACATACACATGCACCGCCAGCTGAAACTAAAAATAAAATAAAAACACATTAAAAATATAACAAAATTAAATAAAACAAATATTAATAAAACTTATAGACGCAGAACGAAACACATATTTAATATATAAAACCGCCAAAACTTGTAAAATACGATTTAAAAAAACATGCGAAAGAATATACCATTATCAAGGACCCGAAATCCAAAACACAAGCGATCACACAGACTATTAAGAGAGGATGGATTTTTACGCGACAATAATTTGTATATAAAAGTAGAAATGGAGAAACCAGCGAAGACACTGTAAAAGAGGAGAGAGAAGGTGTAAATAAAAATTAAATATAAACAATAAAAATCATAAAAATGCAAAATAACAAAAAATAGAAAACTAAAAATCGATAAAAGGATGACAATATTTATTATTAGATGGCAAATGGAAACAACGAACAGAAAATAGTGGAAATAATAGATTGATCAGGATCACTTTGGTCAAAACCTTGGAAAAAATCGAAAGAAGAATCAAACAGAATCAATACATTGACAGCAGCAGTTCTCTACTACACTGACTATAACTTAGCAGGAGTACCCCAACAAACCATGAAAAAGGTATATTCGCAAATGAAAGTAAAAGACGAGGAGCTGAAAAAACAAAAACAGAGATATTTAACATCCAAAGATAACAAGATATTTACGGACCAGCAAAGCAAAGAACTGGCAGCATAAGGGTTCCATTTTACAGGAACATCAAAAATACCAGACGAAGTTACCTGCATCTTTTGCAGAGGGATACTCGCACAATGGAAAAAAGGAGAAACGGCAAGACGTGAACATCAGGAAAAATTCCCAAGGTGCCCTTTCATACTAAATATCGATGTAGGAAACCAAGCAAAAGACAAAAACTGGAATTAGACGAAGATGAAAAAGGAGGAGAAAAGAAAATAACGATTACCAGAAATTTTGAAGATCCAATCGAACTAACATGGAAAGGAGAAACTATAAAAAGAACATTCGAAAACCTTTGGATGAAACCCGAGAGCAGCAGAATTTGCGAGTCAAGGATATTGTCAAACCAGACGAGGAATAATGTGTGAAGGATGCAAGAATCAAGAATCAACACCAGACCAAAACGTTACGAAACTGAAACATAAAGGAAAATGTATATACAAAGAGGAAAAAGTACCAAAATATGCAGAAGTATCAATCGCAGACCAACAAATAGAAGAATTACTAGACCAACTGAAAACACGAACCATAATGCTACTATTAGGAGTAAACACAAAAACGATGAGTAAAATAATTAGCGAAAGATTAACTAACAACCTGAGATGGTACAACTCAACGGGAGCAACAATCCGAGCTATTAAACGATATCAAGAAAAGTCAAAAGAAGATCTTAAAAAATCAATGATACAAAAAGCTATACTAGACCAACACCAATACGTAACGTGTTGGCAAAAGCACGTAGAAATAATATACACACCCTGTGGACATATGGTGACATGCGAAGCATGTGGATATAAAGTAAATATATACCCAGTATGTAGGAAAATAATCAGCAGGCGAATAAAGTGATTCCATTTTGCTGATCAGTAAAGCAGAACAGGATAATGTATAAAGTATGTAAATAATGGGAGAAGCAGCAAAGATGTAAAAAAGGGATAACGAGTAGATAGAAAATTCTGTACCATAAATCACAAAATCAAAAATACGAATAAAAGAAAGAAGAGTAAATAATGTTGATATTTAGTGCCAGCAATGAACCAAGGCGATATTCAAAACCAATTAACAAAAAAACAGAAATCGAAAACGAGAACGAGAACCCTAAGGCAATATTAGATAACCAACAAGAACAACTAAAAGAAGCAAGAGAGGAAGCAGAACAATGGCGACAATAGACAATACAATTTAAAGAAATGTTACTAGATGTTGATGAAGAGTTGGTCAAAGAATCAATAAAGACTAGAGAAGTGGGAAACACAAATAGAACAACGAATAATTTATCCAGAAAGAAAAGAAAAGTCTTACAGAAAACGAGAAGAAGAATTAATGAAAGAATTCATTCAAAACCAGATGAGAATTATAAATCAGAGAAAGGAAGTACAAGCCATAGAACAAACCAAATGTTGGGCTCAGAGCCACAATTTAAACAAAATAAAAATTAAATTAAAGTTAAAGAGCAGAAGTAATGGAAGGAATCACTGTACATAAACATGCACCGCACCAAGATATTAAAAATCAATAAATAACATAATAGTTAAAACAAAATAAAAACATAACAAAAATTAAATAAAACAAATAACTAATTAAAATTCGAAAATGCCTACATACGCAAAAAGAAAACATAAAGAAATAAAATAAACTGCCAAAACCTTGCAAAATAAGGTTTAGAAAAAACACAGGCAGAAGCGGCGACCAGAAAAACAAATAAAGGGCTAAAAATAATATTATCAGAAAACAATAATAAAAGTAAAACTCAAACATAAAATAAATTATATATCAAAAAATTAAGAAAAATATAAGAAAAATAATAAAAATAAATTTAAAATAATAAAACAATTAAAAAGCCCTAAAAATGGCGAAAAACCGCCTATTGGTCGCACACATGCACGAAAATACTATAAATACAGTGATGAATTTCATTAAATCTAATCTTATGCTTTATTGAAAATTTCAATTACTATTCTGAATTTCAACAATCTAAGTAAGGAATTTTTCCGTTATGATGTATTGTAATTGATTTTTATTTTTATGAGACCTTTTTATCTAAATTAAACCTTTTCGTGATGTTAAATTTCGTTTCATTCAACTATATATATATATATATATATATATATATATATATATGTTCGGACCCTCTAAATTTATATACTACGTATGGAAATAGATGGTTCATGGGACCGACCATGTGCCGGCTAGTGGGTGAAAATCCTTAGTTGAGCTCGTGGGTCATGCCTCGTGAACCCCTTGGCAGTTCGCAGTCGGTTCCGGCTTTACGCACGGGACCGCTACGCAGGGCGCCATTGTATATTCGAAGCGGCTGCTGAAAATGTGGCCGGAGCGAATCGTCTAAAATCAAGGGAAGAGCGGAAAACTCCAATTAAGGGAAAGCTAAGGCGGATCATACACTGACCTAGAAAGTTTTTAACATTCCGAACGGAAAGGTGAAAAGGAAACTGGGTAGCACGGATAGAATGTAAGCCGTAACGGATAGAAAACGTTTTTTTTTGTTGCGATTAAATTGAAAAATATTGTATGGCAACGACAAATTTCAAAAATTTACCTTGACGATAAATGCTCCACAGGAGGACCGCACGAATAATCGTTCCAAATTCGTTTCGTTTCCTCTGAGATTATGTTAAGAAAAATCCACGAAATCGAAACGTCGTTTGACAAAACATTTTTCCACGTCGTAGAATTTATACATCCATCGCGAATATGGGTAGAGGACGATACGAATGACTTTAGAAGAATCCACGTCCAGTAGAGTGAGCGACTGGAGACCATGAGGTAAAAGAGAGATCCAAGATGACCAATATACAATAATTAGTTCACGGGTCAGTAAGCAGTAGTTCTACAAAATTGTTTAATAATCGCACCAACCGGCATATAACTACTGTAGGCTGAACAAATTCCATTTAATCAATAGATAAAATCTCATCAAATTAAACGTAGATTATTTTTAACTGTTTGGAATTTATTCATCTACGACGAAAAACGTAAGCTCATTTATTAGTGGTACCCATTGCACATAAGGTAACCCTAAGTGTAAACCTAAATTTCGAACCCGTGAATTACCCGTTGACACCGTTTCATGAAAAATTAAATTTTGAATATCAATTTGAATTCCCCACTTTGTAATTTAACACTCGAAACATTTGGCCTAACTTAACCTGAAAATTAAATACGGTCTTTGAATTCTACGAACTATTGCCTAAAACCATTTCATATCCAGGTCATATTGTAAATAACCTTAAGTTAGGAAACTTCTACTAAGTCTTAAATCACTAATCGTCGTTAATTTAAACCCAGGAACCGTAACTATAGCATCTACAGTAAATTTTCAGGAAACAGGAAATTGTTATACTATGTCGGCGTGAATTTCGAGGGAATTTAAGCTATATTAATATTTGGGTGGAAAACCGCGAATTAATCCTCCCACACCCAGATAAATTGCGAGAAATACAAATTATCGCAACGTTCGAAAATTCCAGATACTCTCAAACTCCGACATTACCTTGGAAGCCAATAATGTCATGGGTCATCATTAGATAATGATAAAATGCTAAAGTTTACGATATACTCCAAATCAAGTTGACTCAAATAAAGTTAATTATCAATAGGAGGATAAGAACAGTTCAAAACTAACCCTATGTTCAACCACTCGACTTGTAATTAAGCGTACCACCGTTTCTTTAAGTCGAAATATTGACTACTCTACTAAATCCATGATTAGGTAGAATTTTGAAATTTAGTTATATAAGTAACGTAATAATGATCATAAACGTATAATTTTCTGTGTAAATAATTCATAACGATATCGCAGGGAGTCGGAATTCTAGTAAGAGAAAGCAGCCCTAAATTTCCGCCGATACTCCAATTTTCGGTATCATGCAAACTCCCTTCCAATTTTATTTTCTCTCATTATTTTTTTTTTGTTAAATATTTTTCCTTTTTTTTTAGCATGTCAAATAACGACAATACGAGCACATCGATGAGGATTCCTCGCCTGCCCACTTCAATCGTGGCAATCCGCCACAAATATGAAGATCTCAAGATACAGTATAGAGATCTCCAGAGCAAACACGAAAGGACCAAAGGGACCTGGGCTCCACCATAAGTCGTCAGGGAGCTCAGGCAAAAGATCTCACGTCTCACTCAGGAGCGTGACGAATTAATCGTCGAGTCACGCGCCCAGCATCTACTGATCCGAGAACAGTCGGTGGCGCTGCACCAGGCCTACACGGATACCGAGCTCCGGATCCGGGTCCCTGGAAATGTTCGGGCGGAGCAGCTTGATATCGTCCCTGCTCACCACCTCCCCAGCCCCGAAATCATTCCAACCCAACGACGATTACTCCTATTTCGAGCGCGATTCCCACACAGTTGCCACCTTCCGGAACCACCGAAACCCGGGCTAACTCTTCTACCCCTACGGCCCGTCATCGGCCAAATCGAAATAAGCGGCGTCGGGATCATCGCCGACAAGAAGAAGCCCGCCTCCGGGAAGCTCAGTCGATGGAAGGGGTGGGCCAATTGGACGACTTACCACCCCCTTACCAAGAGTTCGAAAGTTCAGGGTTTGACCCAGATATTCGCTACGCCCCGCGAATCTTATTCTCCTCTCCCCCAGCTTCCATCCACATCAACTTGGTGGATGAGGAGAACGAATCACACCCACTGATGCGGTCCTTAAGCGACCTTGAATTAGATCTTGAGGAGATCGCTATCCTCACGGGGGAGGTCCCCAACATCGGCCCCCGAGGCGAAATTGCCGGACTTTCTTCACGGAGGGACGAGGATTCTCGAGGCGACCCTCCACCATATCGACAGCCCAAGAGGAGATGCCTCCCAACCGATATGGATGCAGAAGAGAACTGAATCACTAAAAATCCCGAAACTTGCTCATCCTATGGGTTGCTTCAACGTCAGCCAGTATTTGAACTGTTTATCTAGTTTCTCATTTGTTTATTAGTACTCATTTTCTATTAGAAATTGTTTTGATTTGAATTTCCTAATAAATGTTGTTAACTCCACTTTTGCTATTCTATCATTCGAAAATGGGAGTATTGGAGGTGAGGGAAATTGTAAACGCGCGTAGATACAGTAGTAATGTTTTCCATGATTTCCGCTCTAGAGTTCAGTATGATGGCGAGGGTCAAACGTTTTTTTTTAAGCGTAAGTCCTTCTATCGGCAGCTATAAACCGGGAAAGACGAAGGTCCTTCGGGGAGTAGTGTCAGTAATGGCGCTCACCTGCTCGAATGGCGTTCGGCTATTGTGCACAGTTCCAACGTGATGCCAATCACGGGTGCATAATAGTGAGTAAAATTATGTGGCGTATGGAGGAGTTACCCCCTAGCGATATCAAGTGGCAGTACAGGGTAAATGCTGACTCAAGGGTCTAACATCCAACACTCCCCTACGACCAACACAAACAAGATCAGAAAAACAAGATGGAGGAATTACAGGAAATAATCAAGGATATGGAATCAAAAGGACATAAAGCGAAAGAAGAAATTTACATAACATTCTGTCAGACAAAAATTGAATTGGAACAGATCCAAACAAATACTCAGAGGAAATAGCATAGAAAACAAATATGGAACAAGCAAAATAATGGGCAAAACCGAAAGTTCTACATTGGAAAAAAATGGGAAGAAGACAAAGAACAAGGAAGAAGCAGGTGGGAAGCATACGCAAGACATTACGCGCAAAATATAACCGAAGAAGAAGATCGAACAAGAACTTATAAAAGAAAATGAGAAAAAGCAAAGACGGAAGTCAACAAACTAACAAATGAGGACTAAAACCAACAAGGAAGATCAGAAAACCAAAAGATGACAGACAAGAGAGAATGATATTACAGTAACAGAACAAGCAAAAGGATGGAGAGAAAAGCACAGAATATTAAAAATCGAAAACTTAGTACAATGGGAACAAATTTAAAGGCAAGACTACGAAATAATATTCATACAAACTAGAATAAAAGAAATGCAAATAGAACAAGAAAAAACTCTCCAACGACAAGAACAACAAATAAAAATAGAAGATAAAGAAAAATGGATCAAATGGGAAGCAAGAAAGTGTAAAAGACGGTCTGAAGAAGTGAAAAGAGAAATGAGATTATTACCTAAGAAATTACTAAATAATGAAAAATGAAGACTGGGAACTATGGGAACAGATTGAAGAACAAAAACAGATAATTGAGGAACGAGATAACAGGATCCAAACGTTAGAGTTTCAAGAGTAAATCATACGAAGTTCATCAAGAAGACTTAGAAAGAATGAAAAAGACTTTAGATAATGGATCGAGGAATCAAACAAGAAAATCGCAGAGACGCAAAATCAACTACCAGATGAAAAACGACAGAATCAACGCTTATGCGATAGACTAGCAGAAATACAACAGACGTAAACGGACAACGAGGAGTAGCCGTACTTAAGGAAATTCAATTACGACACCAACTTGAAATAAACGAACAACTCGGAGGACAAGTAGAAGTAAAAATAGAAATAATAAAACAAAGCTTCGAGGAAAATGAGTTAAACCTAAAGAAAGAAATCGAGAAGTTGAAAGCACTAGAGAATACGCGTCATCTAGAAGCACAAGTAGAAGGACTAACTGAAAATGTGGATTACCTCACCTACTTATTGGACGACGAAATACAAATCACGAATTCATTACGGAAAGAGATAGCCACATTACAAAGCCGACGACCAGTCTTATTTACGCCATTACACCCAATAGAAATGCCAACCCAAGTTTCAATCTAACCAGACGAGGGATTTGGCGAAGCAGAGGAAACGTATGTATAGAAAGAGAAGGGAAAATTGTAAAAAGTTAGAAAAGTTAGAAAAAAATGATTAAAATCTAAAATTGTATAACGAAATAAACTAATGTACATTCAGAATGAATCTATATGAAGAAGAAAACCAAATGAATCAAGAGTGTAGTACAAGCTAGTTTAACAGATATCAACCATGCCCCATACAACTAGTACAACCTATCGAACAAGACCCATTAGAGTATTACAGTCAAAAATGGAGAGTGGATAGAAACAGTAGACGAACAAGAAATAGAAATTACACGATTAAGGCAACAACTAATTCAAACGAGACAGCTAGTGAAAACAGTGAAAAGAGAAAAAACTCGAGTAGTCCTTGAAGATTATTGAAAAACGGAAGCGGAAAGATTAAGAAAAAGTAGGAAAAGTGAACACAGATATCTAATTCAACTAGAGGAAGTTTGTACAGAAGCAAGAGAAATAAAACAAAATCACCAGCAAACCCAAGAGGAAATCGAAACACTAAAGAAAGAACTCCAGGAACAACTACGAAAAACCGAGAAACATAAAACAAGTAAAGTAAACTACAAACATAAACTCGATGGAAAACAGATTAGAGAAAGAAATTTACGAACTCAACTGAATAATCAACGAAAGATACTCAAAAGAAACAAAGAGAAATTAAAAGAACTTCCGAAACTAACAGAACGGTTGATGAAGACACAAGTATTAATAATGAGATTTGCAGAAGGAACGACAAAAGAGGAATGTGAGGTGCACTCACAACCTAATGAGGGGAGAGAGTAACAAGACCCTAAAAGAATGATAAAATTCACTGTACATAGATAAATACATGTAAATAATTAAAGAATAATCCACATATAATAGAATGAGAACCGAAAAGAACCTGAAGAACCGATATATAATAATGATGGCAGTAATGAAGTTTTGTGTCACCGAGAACCCTTTAGAGATGTGTAGAAAAACTCACCCATTCCGAAGAGAGATAGTACATGCGCGAGCTATAGGGAAATCTGTGGAAACCCAAAAGGCGAAGAATGCCAACAATTAACCCTTCAATGCAACCAATGTTCCATAAAAGAAGACGAAAGTGCCAGCAGCAGATTAAGACAAAACATTGATAAAGAAAACTAAAGAATTAAACAAATGATACAAAACTTCTTAGATAAGTCAAGGGTAGAATATGAAAATCGGAGTATGAGGAAAACCCTCGAAACAATTCCCGATCAAATTCAAAAAGTCACTAAAGCAAACCCCGAGTATAAACAAATGCAAGATATTTTAAGAACCATCCTATCAACCAAAAAGCATCAACAGAACACTACAAACCAGTCGAATCATGACAATCAGTCTAACCCTGAACAT
This sequence comes from Schmidtea mediterranea, assembly GCA_022537955.1. Classification (NCBI taxonomy): domain Eukaryota; kingdom Metazoa; phylum Platyhelminthes; order Tricladida; family Dugesiidae; genus Schmidtea; species Schmidtea mediterranea. The sequence continues at coordinate 27,024,249 of CM039679.1, read as the reverse complement.
AATGTTTCTTATATGCTGTTTCATTGCTTGTTTGGAGGTAATAAATCGACGAAGTTGCAAAACATCAACCCAGAAACCTGAAGGAATACTCAACCAAATTCATAATGTTAAAAAAACATAAAGAAACATCAAACCTATCGTGCATCTCTATCAACAAACCAAGTCAATCAAACCATGCAAAAAGAGGAAATCATCTAGAAAGCGAAACCCAACCAATCTGCAAAGAGAACCGCGATCCTTTCGAGACTAAATTTGATATTTGAACGATAACTTATTTGATTTTAACTAAGGTAAAAACTGATTTAAAACTGATTTAATTTGATTTTATGTATAGTAGTCGGATTATAAGTCCATCTGTATCTTAATAATTATTTACAGCGTAGAAACTTTTTATGTATGTGGGTATTGAGGTCACGACTAGACAGCTCGTAGACCCAAATAAGTATATAAAAGTAGAATCTGTTAGGACTTATATCTTTTGGAAATTGCGGGTCGCAATTTTACGAGCCACGGAGTTTTTTTATGTTGAGCCAGGACTGGATTTTTTTAAATGAATTGGAAATAGCATGCAAATATAGCAATCCAGATTTAAAATCAGACCCATAAACATCAAATAAACAACCTTAAAATTTGAGGAAAATGTAGTTAAATATAAAATCAAAAATAAATCAAAATAATAACAGATATGCACCAAGATCAGCACGAAATCAACATAAAAATAATAAGATAACATAAAGATTTGACCAAAAAATTGATTTAAATAAAACCTGTAAACTTATGAATATCCTACTATACTAAGATCAAACTACCTAAAATGAATATAAGGATATGTATATCGGATTAACTCTAAGCTCAATAAGAGTATAAATTTATTAGAACGATAGTCAGCCGTAGTCAAATACTTATTGTAGCTATATTAGTAATAATAATCTAAATTCCCTACATAGGTAGCAACTAAACAAAAACTATATTAGATACTAATATAATACAACTTAATAAATACACCTTAAGAGGATATCGATGAGTAATCTAATAAAGATGATGTGGATAGAAAGAACTCTAATAACGAGGTAGATCTAATATTCTCATCGAGATGAAAATTATAACAATAAAATAACCGAGATAATTCGAATTAGGATAACCTGTCATTTATAAAAAAAATTAGTAACCTCTTCACATAAATCAAATCATCAATTCATTACGGACAATAACATCATAATAATATTAACTATGAACAAATAAATAACAGTCACAATAAAAAAACACCGGGAGTGAAAAAATGAACGGAAATCCACTAAATACACAATTTCACTAAATCAAAGTCAGCCTCTGTCGAAGGAACTATACCACAAAATTCCTTGATATATCCCATCCAGAATTGACCCACTCGTTGAAAATCCGTATTGATCTTCTTAACGCCAAAAGGTAAACAACGAATTGAGGGAGAATTAACTCCACCAACAAATGGCGTGATACGTCCATACTTCGTCTCAATAATGTCGGTTAAAATTAGCAGGCTGTTTGATATCAGGTTTCCGGAGATGACATATAGTACGGCAGGAAAACCAACCGCCAGTCAAGAGAGGAGGAATAGCGAAAAAATCCTGGTTCGAGAATAAACTGAAATGAGTGGGGTAGATCAGCTTTTAGCTTTAACAAATCAATTGATGATGATGATTGACGATACGAGTTAGCACAAGGAGAGTTGAATTTATTTTGTCACTATGAATTGAAGAAACAAATAATTCCAAAAATGAGAAATATTCAGAATTAAATAATGTCCATTAAAATCACAATCAAGCAATCATAGCGGAATAACCGATAAAAATAACTACCAGCTGGTGACACGCGCCGTTGGTAGAGCATGCACTGATTGCACAATTCTCCACCAAAAAAGCTATATAATAAATAAGTAACTAAAAATAAATGAAAATTTTTTTGTTGTTTATTAAATCAACGAATTAAGAAGCAATTCGATCATATTTAATATGGGGATAAGCCAATGGAGCGACGGTAAATTAATGCTATCCTACTATATAAGCTATCACAAAATAAGCAAATTTATAACAAATGTCTTCAACACCTAAGAAGTACAACCCGATTACGGATAATGAGCGTAAAACAGAAGAGGCACACCGAAAACGTCCCAACGACCACCGACTGCCTGCTGAGGCAGAGATAGAATATGATTCCATAGAACTAACGCGAGGTAATTAATGTTGGTAATATTTTCATGTAAAACGACCCCAATATTTATGACCTATACGTAACATGTAACGACTCAAACTAAACATTTGTGATTTAATTCTTTCAATAATACGACATTCAAATCAATAATTATTTAGATCGTAGAGACCCGAACTATGGGTGGGCAGATGGCTCTAGAATTACTTTACAAGTACCCGCGTACTCGGCTGCCAGATACTGCCAGGTGTTGTGGGAACATGGATACTCGTTAGCAACCTACGGAGAAAATGATTGGCCAAGTCGACCGGGAGATCGGAATAACGAAGTAGAACTGCCCAGTATCGCCATCAAAAGAGAACCGGGCAGGAACCCGGCACAAAAAGCCCACCAGCGGGCCGAGTTCAGCCTATATCGCTTGGAAGGCCTGGAAAGAAAATTTCAATATGGCCCGAAGGCATCTAGCTCGTGTGAACGCGGATATCGCCAGCGGATTGATTCCCAGCACGGACGGTTTCGCTCAGGAATATGGAGTTTCCTTTTGAATTGATGACCCTAGGTTAATGGACATGGAAGCTGCAAGCAAATTGATTTTACCGGATTGATTGGTACAACAGGCTCTATTAGATCAAATAGAACCTCAACAGCCTGGAGACCATTATAATGCTCGCCGACATCCCCAATGAAGGTGTATCGACCATACGCTCAGGTAGAATCAATCCAATGACCGTAAATGAATCCAGAATCCAAACTGTATATTACTTTAACTGAATTTATAATAAATGTTTTAGTATATTGATCTTGTCTTGTTGTTTCTTGAAATCTTAACTATATTAAATTCTTTTTTAAATTTTAAAATTTTCCAATTAACGCATAGTGATTGAATTTTTATAAGCTGAGAAAGTGATCCCAAGTTCTGACAAAGGTAATTGATAGTTAAATAAAACTACAAACGGAATAAAAGTAGTAGAAATAAGGAATTTTATAATACAATAAGTAAATTATTATAGAATAATTAATGACCATTACGAATATAAATGATAAGGATACCAACCTATCGAAGTCATTATTAATTTCCTTCAGTTTTAGATATGAAATCATCGCGGACTCTCGTCCAGGAACTAAAAAGCATGCGACGGGAGAACACAGATTTACATCGGCAAGTCCTGCAATTATGCCCGGAAGTTCAGCAAATCAAAGCTACCTGGGTCGAACCTGTGAGAATGAAGAAACTCTACCAACGTCTCATTACGGCCCAACAGTGATGGAAAGATGAGAAAATACTAAATCAGGTCCAACGAACCCAGTTTCGGGTGTTAGAGGTCGCGCTATCAGCGTGTCAAGAAAGGAATGCGGTGATGTACCCCTTGGTGTTCACTCCGGCACAGTTAGCATATAGAAATCAAGACCAGCCGAGCAATTCAAATAAGCGATCACAGCCTCATTCAAGGCCGGGTAGAACCGAAAGAAAACGATGGCGTATTCAACGCTAGGACAACTAAAAAAATGACTAATTATGTTTAACATTATTAAAAAGTGTGTAATATTATCATAAAAAAGGTTTGATTTGAATTTTTCCTTTGAAGTAGTTAATTATAATGTATAGAATTAGCTAAATAACTAACTCGATGGGGAGAGGACTTAAGGGACCTAAATAATAAGACGAACAAAGGCCTTCTAACGGCAGCCCGCTGAACCCGATATGGGCCGGGCCTTAGCAGTTCTGTAGTCAGAGCTCACCTTTGGCGGTCTCATAACCAATGATTGCAGTTCCAACGTTGCCTAGCAACGGTTAACCATTAGCTGGAGCAAAAGCTTGTATGTGTTGGGCCTAAACACGAACGGCCTTGGAAATGTTTAAATGAATCAGTAAAATACACGCAAATACAACATGCAGTTTAAAATCGAACCTATTAAAACACCATCTAACCCTGCTAAAATGTGAGAAAGAGAACAATTAAATATAAAATTAGAAAACATAAAAGTAAATAAAAATAATAACAAAGTGCAACAAGATCCGCGCGAAATAAACATAAACATAACATGAGAACATTAAATTTGGCCGAAATTTGATAATTTTCCAAAAAATACAAAATCCAGGAAAATGGAATAAAAATCAAAGAATTTGAATTAGAAATAATTCAATTAAAAATTCAAGAGAAAAATTATCAAATTAAATTACAAAAATAATAAAATTAAGAATAGAATATTCTAGAAAATAACAAGGCCAAATTTTGTTTTACTAAATCAAAAAATAACACGCAAGGTTAGGGTCGTGCAATAGGTATATAAACTGATTCATTCTCACATAATTTTAATCAGTTTTTATAAACTTGAAAGCAGTTTTACAACACTTGAAACCCATTTTAACCAGTTAATCAGTTTTTCTACCTGGAACAACGCTATTTTGATGTGAGTGAGAGAGTTGTTAGAAACTCTCTCCACGTCGCATCCTCGCAACCTCAATGGAGCTCTGCTTGGGTGTCGGCGTGGGGAGAGAGTGTTGCTATATGATGTTCAAACCTCAGAAAATTTATGAAATGTAGTATATGATAAATATAAACATTAATGGAATGAAATTTTTCCGACAATGCTATAATCGTTTTTCGGCCCACAGCCACTCACGCACCTCAAGTTAATAAAATATACACACAATTCAGGCTGTGTAGGAGCAGTTTATCTGCCAATAGCCTGTGCCCGTGAAGGTTCCGGCGTGAATAACGCAGGGCCCAAACGTTAAATCATAACCGTTATAGGGGAAATTGGGAGGAGGGGAAGTAGTCTTTTGGCTGCTCCTCCACCGCCCATTTTCCTGTAATTTCGACCTAAAATTTTAATTCTACATATCGGCAAAAATCATGAACATTGAGTAGCTCGGTGAGCACTCTTAAAATCATAACGTAAACACAATTCTCCTAGGATCAACTTAGAGGGAAGGAAGTGGAATATGTGCGGAAATCATTGCTATGTGAAAGATAATCTAACTTGGTAAAGTAATTTCATTAAAATTCATTAACTATTATGATTAAAAGTATTAGATCAAAACGGACAAAATTTGTAAATCAAAATATCTAGTAAAATTTAGTATGATCTCACCCTAGAAACCCATTGATAAAATATGAGATTAACAGTTTCAATAATAATTACGTTCAACATAAACTAAACTTTCAGCCGAGTAAATCAATATAAAACATTCCAAAAATCATTTATAGGAAGGTTTATTCAATAAAGAGACAAAATATTAAATTAAAATGGTAAATGATAATTAACGAAGCGAACATAGAGGCCACTTTAAAGTTAAAATTTATAATAATAGTGCCGCGAAAAATCCAGTAGGAAAAAAAACCGCCCAAATGAATAATTCATTTTGACTATTAATAAGACGTATAATACTAATTTACCCGGAGTTGAAATTCACTACAGTCATTCCATTAATTGGTTCAAAGAATTTAAGGTTACTAGAAAGGTGGAAATACTATAAAGGATCATTACTTGACTCTCATTAGATTAAACAAAAATAGAATAACACGCCATAACAACATGCAAAATTAACAAAAGTTTTATTGACAGTTCCACATAGTAGATTCATGCACAAAATAAGATCATCACAGAGCGTTAATCGAATCCACGGAAAATCCAGGTGATACTCGAGGAAATCGAATTATAAATCGTAGAGAACGACCTCACGAATTATTGAATTCACTACATAAATCATAGATGATAAGACGAGATACCTACCTAAAATATGATAATATCAATCGGAGTTAACGTAATCCCTGACCAATATTCAAAATGACGAGAAATAGTAGTAGATTGACAACCACGGGAGTAGATACACTCACCAGGCCCACAATTCAACCCCATTGAACACTGAAAATAATTATAATTAAAATAAGGCAATTAGCAAGGAATTCTAACTAAATTTCGTTGCTAATAAAAATCGTAATTCCAACAATGATCAATAAAGTAGTAACAGATGGTTTATTAAATGGAATGAAGAACAATTATGAATCGATATGATCATAACGATATGACTAACGTGGCACGGCACAGCCCGTTGCTGACAAACGGGAAAGGAAAATAGCAACGTGGCAATTGACATCTGTCAACACACACCACAGACGAGTACACGACAAGTGAGAAAATGGAGACACACCGACAGGTAGCGGTTAGGAAAAGCTGACGATAGGCACGCTCAACCGAACAAACTATAAAAGAAGCAATCAGATGGTTTATGCACAATTTTGTCGTAACAAGTATGAATAACAACCGACCCAATGAACTACGATCCAGAGGTCACCACGCGCGTTACCAGGATGCGGACGAAATCCGGCTAGAGCGAAGAACAGACGTTCAAGAAAGTAAGATTTTCTTTCATTTAACAAATTTTAATTGTACAAAATATTTATGTTCTGAATCAACCGACATGAGAGAAAACGGTCAACTAAGCCTGCCAACTACCCTATGCAACCAAAATGATCAAAACCATTGTTTATTACAATTACTCTTGAATAAATGAAACGTATCAAAACTTTATTGCGAAAGGGTTCTACACATTCAAGCGAAAACCCTCTAATTATGATTATTATTTAAACAAACGAAATGCTTCGAGCTTTATTATGACAATGTTCTATACAGTTATATGAATCATTATGCTTCAAACTTTATTACGACAATGTTCCACACTATTATATGAAAGTTATCTAATTATGATTATTATTTAAACAAACGAAATGCTTCGAACTTTATTATGACAATGTTCTATACAGTTATACAAAGGTTAACTTTATTGTGACAATGTTCGATACAGTTATACAAATTATTATACTTCAAACTTTATGACGATAATGTCCTATATAATACCATGAAAGCTATCCAATTAAGATTGTGGTTAAATAAATGAAATGCATCAAACTTTATAGCGCTAATGTTCAATATAGTCACACGAACGCTATCTACGTATGATTAATGATAAATGAATGTAAGCGTTGAAACCACATTACAATATGATGTTATGCAGACCAATGAAAGTCCCGTAAGTCGCCCCGGTTAAGCTCTCGCCAGCCCCGGAATTCACTGACGACACATGCCAACTGTTTTCGTTGAACATCGAGCAAATATCTAGCGTAATGACTAAGGCAAAAGCTAAAAAACCAGCACCATGTCTAACCATATAACCGTTACTCAAACGCTTGCCAAAGAAACATTAGATCAACAGTTGACTACACCCCATGCCAGGTGTAAGCGAAGAACGTCGAACTTCTATCCTTTGTCCAAGGAATACCGTAGAGCAATAAACACGAAAATGTTACCCTACTGACCTTGCCAGTAAAATCACTAAGTTTCGCCAACGCAATCGAACCGTTAACTTATGAATCGCGTTTCGGGCCTCACGAGATGAAATCAGGAACTACCCTAACTATTTTACAACTAACACGCATGCAAGTCCCCGTCATAACCACCTCCTTGACTACTGACTTGATGAGACCCATTACGAAAACTTAATTCATCTATAGGTTGATGCTTGGTCCAATAACTCTACGTGAACGATTTATTCAACAATATAATTAATATGTCTTGATAATGGATATCAGTTCACTATAACTGCTACAAAGAAATTATCTGTTTACTTGTCAAAACCATATGAACAATTCAGTTTGTTAAGCGATTTGATAAATTTGTATTCACAGGTTTTTGGATGGATGAATCTCGTATCACGATGAGATTCCCATCCCACTCCGCCGCAAAATTTCGACAGGCGATGTGGGATAAGGGGTATTATATCTCCCCGGTACGAACGGCCAAATTCGAGAGACAGGATGACATGGAGGGCGCCGAACGGCCATACATTGCCATCAAGCGGGAGCCTGGGCGAAACCGGGCGCGTGAACTTCGAGGACGAGCAGAAGATATCCTGGCCCGACTCGAAGCTCACCAACGGAAAACCAACAGAGAAGTAAATCGGGCTTGTCAACATCTCAAACAAATAAACAAAGATATCGCGGCTGGCTTGATCCCGAGCACGGATGGGTATGCCCCGGCGTATGGCACCTCATTCGAGCTCGATGATCCACACCTGAATCAGTCAATCCCGCCAATGACAGTGTCGGTACCAAAGAATATTCTTTCGGGAGAAAAGCGAACGAGAAATGGAGCCCAAAGACCGGAGTGGGACTATACCTATACGCAATGGTCGTCACGACAGGACCCCAGAGACCGGCCCTCCACTTCACACCATATTTGATTGGAAACTATCTTGATTCACATTGTGGTTAATCTAAATACAATAATATTAGTTTGACTTTGTATATCTATAATTATTATAAAATATTCGCCATAATAAAACTCTTTTTAAGACTCTGGATTGATACGCCTCAAAACATTATGATTATACTTATATTCATTATAATACCTATTCATTATATAAACTGAAACATTCGTGATTTATATTGTTTTCCTTTTGCAGAGATCGACCCTGGCATAGTCCTGAATGATACACTGAAAGACGCACGAAAAGAAAACAAGGACCTTCATCGTCAGATGTTGGAGATGACCCGATAAGTCCATCAAATTAAATCGACGTGGATAGAACCGGCAAAAGCAAAGATTCTATATCAACGAGTGACCGCCGCCCAACGTGGATGGACTGAGGAGAAAAGGTTGACTCAAGCCCTGAAAACGCCAATTCGCGGGCTAGATGTGGAGCTTGCAGCCTGTCAAAAAGGCCAGGCCGTCACATACCCTTTAGTCTTCGCGCCGGCTCACCTGGCGTATCGGGATTCGACAAAGGTGACCAAACCGGCAGTAAAACCACCACACCGCCGCCCTGGAAAGTTCGAGCGGCCGAAGCGACGCGCCTTGAGATCTTCCGAAAAGTCGAACTGAGAATTATTATATGAAATAAATGATTTTGTTGAATTACCTGTGCGTTTCTTTAAAATTAGTAATTATGGCCGAATAAGTTGTGCACGATAATCAATCTTCGATCAGAGAGAGAGAGGAATCAGTAATCATATTTAAAAGTAGTTGGGACCAGGAATAGAAAATCTCACATATACCTTTTATCGGTGGTGCGTTGAACCCACCATAGGATCGGGCCTTAGCAGTTCCTATAGGGCGCTCACCTTTGGCGATCCTATAACCAGTGGTTACATTACCAACGTTGCTTGGCAACGGGTAACCATTGGGGGGCAAGATAATCATTTTCATATGGGGTCAAGGACATTGACAACAACAACCAATAACCCCACATATGTAAAGGGGTCAAGGCCAGAAACCACTAACCCCACACCAATTTGGAACAACGAGACGTTAAATCTTTCAATCTAAGAGGAAGGTGGTCTAAATATGCCAAAACGTGGAAACATAAACAGATCGAATGGTTCAGGAAAGCCTCTTCTAAGTGGCATTGACCTCAGACTGTGATTGAGAAGTGGAGTCCCGCTAAAGAACCCTGATAGACGATAACGAACAAGATTTAATAGGCAAAGCAAGTGACACTATCACATAAAATCATCTAAAGTTTGGAAATTAAAATATTCTTTAGTAATAAATCAACTGATCCACATGCAGTAGTGGTTACTCTAGCAATTCCTCGCCCCACTGAGGAAAAATTACGACAACCCCATATGGCAGGAAATAATATCGATTCTCCTGCTAGTATAATAAAATTAGCTCGAAGAAATAAATGCGGAGTGAGAAGAAGAAATATAAACACCAATCAGAAACGGCCATCGATATCTAAGAATCACATGAGCTGTGAATCACCCCGGCATTTAAAGCAGTACTAGGTGACATCACCAGCATTTCTATCATGAACGAATCTATGAGACACAATGCTAAAAGTTACGCCACCGAGGAACCAAAGAAAGATATCAAGGGCAAATCAAGAGGTTTCATCATGGAAGATGGCGGAGAACGCAGTCGTGGACGATTCAGGATAAATGAAAGAAGTTTTCATCAATCACGTATCAACCGGCACGAGGACATGAATCTAGAAGACCATGCAGCAGGTAAGGCAACCTGTTATTAACGATTAATATATTAGTTCTGGAATAATAATATATTAGCTCCAGCGGATCAAAGCCACTTAGAGCCGTCCCGAGTGAAGCGGCTGTATCAGAAGATAGATATAGCCCAGAAGGGCTGGCAAGAGAAGAAGATCTTAAATCAGGCCCAAAAGATACAAATTCGAGGCTTGGAGGTTGCTGTGACGGCGAACCAGGAAGGAAGGGCAGTTACTTACTCTCTGGTATTTGCCCCGGCACAAATTGCCTACCAGAGCCAGGCAGATCCAGCGAAAACACCCAGCCAACCTAAGCCACGCCCGCAACCAGGACGAGCTGAACGGGAACGCCGAAAGCTGCAAAAGCAACGCAAAGATTAAATTATCTGTTATATATTGGATTTTGTCGTGATAAAAATAAATTGTGTTAAAATTAAAAGTATCCTTTTTCAATTGGTTTTTTTTCCAGTCAAATGTTTTGTGAATGAAAATAATCCATGTGAAAAGTAGATTATAATTAGCGTAAGTAAAACGTGAAAAGTGATGGACCTAAATAAGCAAAGCAAGCATATGTCTTCCATTGGTAGCTTGCTGAACCAGCTGTAGACCGGGTCTTAGCAGTTTTGGAAACAAAGCTCACCTTTGACGGTCGCAGAACCATTGGTTGCAGTATTAACGTTGCTTAGCGACGGGTAACCAATGGCAGTTATACAGTACCGTATGATGGAGGTCAAGGTCATAGATACCACTAACCCCACATACGCATGTTTTTTGATGCGATAAAACAAAACGCCTACACGTTTTTACCATATTTCTTCACTCTTCCCATAGTTGTCAGATTTTCATGATTTTTTTTGTTAAAGTTTCTAATTACATTTTAAGCTTAATTCTCATATTTATTTTCTAGAATATAAGCGTTTTCTATGAATTTGGAGCCAATTTGATGAAATAGGTTAATTTTACTAAAATTTATTGTTTTTTGAATCTTTTTAAATGTTTTTATTTATTTTTTATATATTTTTTGTATTTTTCTACTTTTTTTCTACTTTTTGTATTATGAAATGCTAAGTAGGCTATTTTTGATGATTTTTCGTCCATTTGCGTTTTGCACGCCCTGATTTTATCGGATGTTGTGCCAGACAAACAACAATTCAAAAATATTTGTTTTTTCCCAACAGTACTCATTTTGATTTGTTGGGTCAGCACACCAATAGCCTTGAGAATTTTTTAAATGTATCAGTAATACAACACGAAAACCTAGCACCAAGATAACTTAAAATATAATATACAACACCAATTAAACATTTTAAAATCTGAGAGAATATAGATAAATATAAAATCAAAAAACATAAAAAGTAAAATAAAATAAATACAAAATGCATCAAGAACCGCACGAAATTTACATTAAAAAAACATAATAACAAGAAAATTCGACCGTAAAATGACCATTTATATAAAATTAAAATTAATGAATTAAATGAATAAAAATAAAATATTTTTGGGATCAATAAATTTAATTAAAAATGTTAAAAATAAATTACCAGTTTAAATTAAGAAATAAATAAAAATTTAATTTAGATAACATAAATAATTTCAAAGTCGAATTTTGTTTAATCGCACTAAAACTAACACTCAAGGTTAAGGCCAAATTATAGGTATATATACTGATATGATTTGACAAATATCAAATCTTAATTTTCAGTATTGATTTTAAATCGTATTTTGACCGGTTGTCAGCAGTTTCACTTTGGATTATTTAATTTGATGTTTTTAATTGGATGGATTTATGAATTTTTATGGGTGTATTCGATTTATTTAGGAAGGATATGGATTTATAGATTTTTATGGATAATTATGAATTTTATGGATTTTTATGGATGCATTCGATTTATTTGGGAAGTTTAATTCAATGTTTTTAATTTGGATGGTTGAATTTATGAATTTTAATGGAAGTAGCCGGTAATTTAGCTTTGGTTTTAATAAATTATTATGATGCTTAAATTATTTTCTAATTGTCGAAAATTTTCCGGCCCACAGCCAATACATTGCAAGATAGTAAAATCATATACAGTATTCAGATTCGTGTAAGTGCGTGGAATACCGCCGATGATCTGTGCCCGTGAAGACCCGGCGTGCGGAACGCAGGGATCGGAACGTCAATATTATTCCGTATAGAAGAAAGGAGGAGTAAGGAAGTGGTCTTTTGGTTACTTCCTCGTTTCTCGAATTCTTTAAAATCGACCTAAATGATTCTACAATCGGCTCAAAATCTCTAACACCGAGTAGTCCAGTGGGCACTGACTAACTATGAAATGAAAATACATAGATCTTAAGGACAAAGAGAGGGAACGGGTAGTGGGGAAAATTGCGAAATCGTTGCAACAGTTAAAATGAATAGCCATCGGAAAAAGATTAATCCGAACGACCAAAATCATGAAAAATAATGTTTTTAAATAAGAATTAAATATATTAATTTGAGTTGAGGCGGAAAATATGGGCAGAACGCTGCGCAAATTTTTGGAAATAGTTAAAACGCTTATCATAAAAAACTGTAAAATAAGGGCGGAACGCTGCTCAAATTTTCCGAACCAACTAAAATACTTATAAAAAATAGAAAAATAAAAGTGAAATGCGACTCAACGGTTGGTATAAGATTATCTTGAAACTGAAAAATAAGGGCAGAATGCTGCTCAAATTTTCCGAATTAACTCAAATACTTAACAAAAATAGTAAAGTAAAAATGAAACTGTAAAATAAGGGCGGATCGCTGCCCAAATTTTGCGAATTGATGAAAATACTTATTGAAAATAGTAAAGTAAAAGTGTAACGCGTAAAATAAGGGAGGACCGCTGCTCAAATTTTCTGAATCGATGAAAATATAAAACCGTAAAATAAGGATAATGGTAATTATAATAATAATAATAATAATAATAATAATAATAATAATAATAATAATAATAATAATAATAATAATAATAATAATAATAATAATAATAATAATAATAATAATAATGATAATAATAATAATCATGGTATTTGTAGTAATGATGATAATAATAATGATAATAATAATAGGAGTAATAATCATAGTAGTAATAACAATAAATATAATGGTAGTTATAGTAATAAAAATAATAATAAAGGAAAAAGTAGCAACAATTAATAAAGGTAATACATATGATGGCAACAATAATAATGCTAGCAATAATAATGAGAAACATTGTAGTTATAATAAGGATAAGGATGAAAGATATAATGTGGGTTTATTTAACATAACAAAGGGTTTACATGCCAAAGAAAATTCATCTGCATGGACAATAATGAGAAGGACCAAGCAAATGGACATAAAGATAGATGATATTAGAGTATAGGTTAACATTTGACAGAGATAGGAAAATAATGGGACCGAAAAATCGAAATCGAGCACAGACCTTCTATCGGTAGCTCGTTGGACCCATGGATCGTTCGGTCAATTATAGCATTAGCAATAGCTCTCACTTTTTGCGGACGATCTACCCACTCGAACACAGTTCCAACGTTGCTTAGCAACGGGTGCCGAGTGATAAGCGAAAGAATATTTGTATGGGGTTGTCTGGGTAACAACCATATAGTTTCAAAATATCAACACCCAGTAACCCACCAGATTTGAAATTTCATGAATCATAAAATATAGTCGACTTCTGCAAGCAGGCGAATTGGTAAAGATAGAGAATCTAAGCAAGATGGGTAAGGGCCGAAATTTTTAAAGTCGAGAGCATGTCTTTTAACGGCAGCTCGCTGGGCTTTGAGTGAGGCAGGGCAACAGTAATCCTTGAAGAGTGGCTCACCTTTGACGGTCTCACAACCATTGGTTATATTACCAACATTGCCTAGCAACAGGTAACCAGTAAATATGCATTACAATTGTATGTTCGCGTTAAATGGTCACGGGTACTCACCAACTACTAACGTCGTTTAGCGATTGGGACCAAGTTGGTCAACAGCAAACTTAATTTTTGTATATAGATTGCGTTGGAATCAGCAACTAGGACAGTAAATAGGAAACGCTCTAACCAACCAAAAGTTCTTTATTTAAACAAGGTTGCTGGGAATATCATTGAGATTGTTGGGCCAGAACGTAAACGGCCTTGGAAAATGTTTAAATGGATCAGAAACACACACGCAAAAATAACACGCAATTCAAATAAACCCACTGAAACATCAAGTAAACCCGATAAAATCTGAGAAATAAAAGAATTAAATATAAAATAATAAACATAAAAATAAATTAAAATATTAACAAAATGCACCAAGATTCGCACGATATCTATACAAATATAACAAGAAAACACAACAAATTCGACGAAATTGAAAAAATCAATTAAAGTTCATTAAAGTGAAATTTAAATCGAAAAATTGAATTAGTAATAATTCAATAAAAATTTTAAATAAAAAATTATAAAAATAAATCGAAAAATAATAAAAATAAATAATAGAATTTGCTAGAAAATAACAAGGTCGAATTTTGTTTTACTGCATCAAATTTCACACGTCACACAAATAGGTATATATACTGATCCATTTTCACATTTAACTTAACCATTTTGAAAACCATTTTGAAACCATTTTTCAAACCAGCTTTGGACTTTAACCATTTTTAAACTATTGTAAAACTATTTGAAATCGTTTAACATTATTTTCAAGCTATTGGAGCTACTTCAATTGATTTTAGACTATTTTGAAATCTTATTTTCCAATCATTGTGAAGCTATTTTAGAACATTAATTTCAAGCTATTGGAGCTAATTCAATTGATTTTAGACTATTTTGAAATCTTATTTTCCAATCATTGTGAAGCTATTTTAGAACATTAATTTCAAGCTATTGGAGCTAATTCAATTGATTTTAGACTATTTTGAAATCTTATTTTCCAATCGTTGTGAAGCTATTTTAGAATCTTAATTTCAAGCTATTTGAGCTAATTCAATTGATTTTAGGTGAGAAATATTTTGGTTGGAGCTCTCTTTCCACGGCGACGTGGGAAGAGAGGTATTTATGCTTTCTGTTATGATATTTTATGATATTGTTTGAAATATTTGGAATGGTTTGAAGGGTAATTCTGTTATTTTGTCCTAATTAATAAATATTATTTATATACATGAATTATTTGATATATATTTTCTTATAAACTAAATTGAAATGTCGAAATTTTTCCGGCCCACAGCCGACACATCATGCAAGATAGTAAAATCAACATAGTACAGATGCATGTAAGTGCGTGGAAAATCGCCAATGATATGTACCCGTGAGGACTCAGCGTTGAGAAACGCAGGGGTCGTAACGTCAATATTATCCCTATAGCCGAAGCGAGGAATAAGGAAGAAGTCTCTGGCGGCTTCCTCGTTTCTCAATTCTGTAAAATCGACCTAAAATTATGTTACATACGGCTTAAAATTATCACACCGAGTAGTCCAGTGGGCACTCAATAAATATAATATGAACACAATATGCGTCTAAGGCCTATTAAAGGGAAAGGGTACTTGGGTTAAATTAACTGAAATCGTTGTTATAACTATTTTGATTAACATTTTGAGATAAATAAAATTTATTGGGAATCATTGAATTCAAGTAAATTGTAATTATTGATAAAAATTAAAATAACCGTTAATTGTAGAAGCAAAGTGTTTTATTTGGATTAATAGTTTGTAATAAATAAAATTTATTGGGAATCATTGAATTCGATTAAATTGAGATTATTGATAAAATTTAAAGCAACCATTGATTGTAAAAGTAAAGTTGTTTATGGCTAAAAATTAAAGTAAATATTGGGTAAAGATAATTTAAATGCTTGTAAATTATTGATTAGGGTATTGGCAAATAATTTCATCAGTTAAATTATTATAATTCACTTCAATAAAAGAAATCTGATCTTTGGGTAAGAACGAGTAATGTGTTGATCCAGTCCAGGTCAACCCCGATAAAAATGAAAGCAGTTAGGAATCGAATCCAATGATTTCAAATAAAGAGACGTATCAATTAAAGGTAAAACGATTTTCGAATAACAGTATGAAATCCCTTAACTTAATTGTTGGTTAAAATTTAATGTTACCCCACATAATCCACCGTTAATTCATTTTGACAAAATTGAAGAAGTGATCGAGCAAATCAAGTATTTAGATTAAATTATTGATCAAAGATAAAATGAATAAAAATAAATATATCGTTTATTAAATTGTAACAATTTATTGATAACAGCCAAATGACTAAATTAGTGCAAATAACTATTAAGAAAAAACCCAAATAATCTAATTTTGGTAAAGTAAAATATTGAATAAGGATAAACACAATAAGTTCCTTAATGAACTATGATTAGTGGATTAAAGTAATTCATAGATTAAGATTAGAGATGAATTGAATGACCGTAAAAATGTAAATTAAAGTAAAACTGGATGCACAGATTTAAAACGATTGGCATAACTTTGTGGTAATAGCTGATCCAAACAGCCTTAGGGAAGACTAGTAGAAATCGGAATAACAGATGTCGATATTTATTACTGATAATATAATCCCTTAACTAGAATTAAAACAATTCATAAATTTATAAAATAGGTTTCTAATTATCGTAAATTCAGGATTTATAGCAAATTAATTGGCGGTAAAGTGAATGAACACTTACGTAAGTTAAATTAATATAATTGAAAAACACCAAAGTTTAAGACAAGCGAAAATTTGTATTGAACAAACAAAATTCCACATAGCGAAGTTAATCCGATAAAAGGGTATCGCATCTATTTAGAGACCTCGGTAAGCATGGAAGTTTTCCTAAAAGTTGCTAATAAAGTACATTTAAACTAGTCAACGAAATAACTTACCGGAAATTGAGATAATCAGGTGTAGGCGAACATTTGACCAGTAATTCTGAAAATGCGACACAAATCATACAATCACCGGATGTAAACAATGTAATTCACCATTAGTCAACCGCTTAAGTTGTAATGGTAAAATCCGCCGGAAATCACTCGCCCACCAGGATACACCTACACGCGACCAAGTTATCTCGGATCAACATCCGGCCTAAATCTTAAGATGCGAGCAACTGTAATTAAAGTTAGTAAACAAACTTTAAATCAATGGCCAAATTCCCTTAAGTCAACGTACGAGTATCCGCCTACATGAAAAACTTCTATGTTAAGACGCATATATCATATAGGTTAAACATCAGGTTACCACATCCATACGATTAATCATATAGTTTCCCAATAAAGGAGTGCACCTTAAGGAACCAGACCCACAAAGTGACCCAACCTGCATGATAATAGTAACCTGGTAGTTAGTGAACTGGATACCCAACCCGAGAGATTATCGAAATGAAACTGTTTTCTCATCATATACGCCAATATCTGATCGTGATGCGTTTTAGAATATGCCGATCGAAAGGACTGACATCCAAACGCCCGACGACCAATGCCGGCAGGAACCACAATCAAGACGAGACATATTCGATAGGATTCAACAACGGTGGCCGTACCCCACTATCTGGAGGGTACTGGGCCTAAACAGCGACCCATGCGGACTCGCCGGTCAACAATACCCGGCCGCAGAAACGTACATGAATGCGCGAGAACTCCTCACCCAATGGGAACGGGTGCAGGAACAGGTGGACCTACAGGTGGTCAAGGCGAGGATATATCTCGCCAACGTAGAAGATGACATCCTCGCCGGGCGAATCGCAGAAGCATACCCACCTCGCCCAGTCCGAGATACCCGACGCCCATACCCAGTGGTTCCTCCGAGGAAGAGCCGAAGGAAGTCCTTTCCGAAGAAATTAGAACTCCAGAGACCCTAACAATTTATATGAACTAGTTTGATGTTTGTTATTTAGTGAAAATAGAAATGTTCTTTACCCCGTTTTTACGTTTGCTCATTTGTTTAAGAATATTCGCTTCAATTGATATGTTTGCGATAATGATAAAAATAACTTGTATAAATTATTAATAGTAAATTTAACGAACTTATCCATTATAGTTATGGCTACTAACCAAATATTACAAGCGGAATTAGATCGCGCGCGGAGCACAAATGCGGATCTCCTCCATCAAATACTCCAACTGACAAGAGAGGTCCAACAAATCAAAGCGACTTGGTCGGACCCGAAAAGAGTCAAAATGTTGTACCATCGAATATCTGCAGCACAGAAAGGTTGGGCCGAAGAGCGACAGCTCAATCAGAGCCTGCGCACCCAGATACGAGGATTAGAAGTGGCCCTAGCTGTTTGTCGGGAGGGGAAGCGGTCACCTACCCGCTCATATTCGCCCCGACACAGAGGATACAGAAAGACCCTCAACCAGTAGAGCAGTCCTCAACTCAACCAATAAATCGTCGGCCGGGACGCAAAGAACGTGCTCGACGCCGAGCTGCTCAGCAATCAAAACCGTCTCATTAACTGTTGATAATGCACATTTCTGTCGATTTAAAATAAAATAGTTGTGCTTACGGTCACAATACTTCTTAAAAGGTGTTTACACGCAGATATTATTATAAGTACCCGCGTCGCAACTTTAAGTCGTCTCTCCACACTTGATCGTGAATTTACTTCCACAGGGACAGAGCTAAGCGAGCACAGGTCTTCTATCGACAGCTCGTGAACCCGAGGGTTGTCCGAGCAACTACAGTACTAGCACATGGTACTCAATTTTTGCGGGCAATCCACCACTTGAACACATTACCAACGTTGCCTAGCAACGGGTGCCAAGTGGCGATTAGTATCATTTTGTATGGCGTTACGAGGGCAACCACCGATTAGTTCAAACAAACAATGAAACCCTGTAACCCACCAAGATTAACATGAGTAGATTTCCTATACCTGGAAAGTAACTAGTACCAAAACACCAGATGGTCTTATTTTCTACACTGTAATAACCATTGTTACTGTTATTTCAAAATCTGGAAATTTTAAAAGTCATTACGAGCAATGTGCTCATTACCATACAGATCTGACGTAATAATTATTTCTAGTTATCGGCATTTATAAATTGATTTGAATATCATAAAATTATATCTAAATATGAAAAATTATAAGGCCTATTTCAATTTTCAAAAATTAATTATCACCCAAATATAGCATATAATTAAAATTTAATCGATAAAAAACAATAATGTTACTATTTTCTTTTCCATGTAGGCAGTTCAATAATTGTTTTAATATGTTTTAAAAGTTATTTTAACAAACTTAAAATAATCATTGACAATTGCTTTTCAATTACATAACACTTTATGCCTAAAAAAGCTTATAAAAAATATAAAGGTATAGTTTTATTGAAAATTCCATTTTAAAATTTGATTTAGGTGCCGATATTGAGCAAAGTTCTAATGCTTCAGTTGAAAACATCGATAATCAAAGTATTAGAAGTGAAAACAGTGAAGTTTCAGAAAGTTCAAATTTATTTGAGGTTACATTTTTAATTTTAGTTCTTTTCATTTTCTATTTAGGTTAATGAGGAAAATAAAGTCAGTTTAATAATGGATACTGTTACAGATTCTATTGACAAACTATACGAAAACAATCCATTGATTAAAATAAATAGTTTAAAGTGTCTGAATAAAATCTTCCAGCGTCATTATCTGGATATTGATGATGATTGGAATTATATAGATACTCTTATTGAGGGTCTTGAAAAAATTGTTCGTAAAAATAAAGAGATTGAACAACTATATGCCACACAAGTCTTTGCAACTTTTATAGTTCAAGGTGGAAGTCCAATTGCTAGTAGATTAAATGGAAAAATTAAAGAAATATTCGAACCGATTTATCGCAACTTATCAATCTGTCCTAAAATCCGACAGGCGGCTTTATACGTGATTTCAATTTCCTACTTCTTTTCGTTGGAATTAAATTGGAATGAATTAAGAACTTCAATGGGTAATATGGAAAGTGTTTTTAAAGGTTCTTATTTAAAAGGAGATGGAAATCATCCAAATGTCAAACCAGAACAATTTCAGCTGCACATCGTCGCTCTCGAATGTTGGAGTCTTTTATTTACAATGATTCCATCACATATGATTATGGATATAATTTCTCCAATCTTAGTCAAATTTCATCAGCTATTGAAAAGTCTCGATGTAGATATTCGTATAACAGCTGGAATTTCACTTGCAGTTATTTATGAAAGAATAAGAAATGAAATAAATTCACGATTTAAAGGCCATGACTATGCGTCTTTGATTGGTGAACTCGAATTATTAGCCACCGACGGATTGAAATCAAGAAGCAAAACTGAAAGGAAAAAGCAAAGGCAGTCCTTTAGAGACATTTTTACTGCAATTCAGAGTGAATCTGTGGAATTTCCAAGCTATAAAATTCAGTTTGCATCGGAATTTCTAGAAATCGATACCTGGAGTGATAAATGCCGTTACGACGCTTTGTGCAGTATTTTAGATGCTGGAATTAATAGACATTTACAGGAAAATATGTTTATCAGAGAAATATTTGATTTGGGATTGCCTATTGTAGTGAATAAAGCTAACATCCAATCAAAATTGACTCATAAACAGAGATATTTAGCTAATCAGGCATCAGCAAAAATTAGAAATCAAAATAGACAAAATTATCGAGTTAAACGAATGAATGCCAATTTCACTCCATCTGATTGATTCTTTATTTGGACAATATAAATAAATTAGAATAGTTATTTATTGAATATTAATTAAACTAAAGATGTGTAATATAGTGAGCAAAGTATTTAACTTCATGAGAAGTCATTTTTAATTTTTATATTCTGTCCGGAAGGGTTACCTGCAAAGGGGCACGAGGTTAGGGATCAAAGTTAATAATTTCTTTGAAACTGGCTTACTTTGCTCACTATTTGTGTCTAAATGTGTGCTAGGAAATGAGGAGTGATTCCATTTTTAATTTTTCATACAATCGATTTAATTTCTCACAGCAATACAGCAAAGGGGTGATTTATTTAAAAATGCAGATTTGATGTTCGTATGAAAAATGCACCATGTTTTTCGGTAATTTTAAAAGTGGGAAACATGTCAAAGTTATTATTTTTCAAACTTATTATCCACAGTTCCAATTTTTTCATAAATCCAGTAATCTTGTCTTTCTGTGTAAAAGCATGAATTTGAGCCCCTTGCATTGATTTATTTAAAATACTGAGTCTTTGAAAAATATCAACTAAATACGCAAGTTTTACAAGGCATTTCGTGTCATAAAACAAAATTCCTAGAGAAGTGTGCTTCATCTCTATTATTATCACTAAGAAATATGGCAATCTCTTTTAGCTCAAACACCCTTTGAAGTACTTTGGGACGAGAAAGCCAACGTGTTTCACAATAGTATAGAAGTGATCTATATTCTGAACCCATGTCATCACACAATTTTGCGAAAAGCCTTCCTCTTAATGGGCTATTTTTGATAAAATTTACAACTCTTGTAATAATTTCAAATACTGTTAGTAGATCTTCACCCATATCTCTTGAAACAAGTGATTGTCTATGAATCATGCAATGCGTCCAAATTGCACGAGGAGCCACCTTTCGAACTAGTGCCTGTAGACCAGCATTTTTTCCTGCCATAGATGGAGCTCCATCTGTGCATAGTTCAGCACAGTTCTCCCACTAAATGCCATTTTCATTAAAAAAATTATCAATGATTTTAAAAACTTCCCTTGCTGTAGTATTGCATTCAATAGGTTTCCGATATTTTCATCATCTTTTCTTTTGCCCTCTGCTTCTGCTTCATTTAATTTTCTTTTCAAACCAGTTACGTATTTATCTATTTAAAAGGGGTATTATTTTAAATCAATGACTTTATATTAATTTAAAATACAATACAATTATATCAATATTTTCTTTTAAATTAAATATCAGTCATAATTGGGATAATTTTTAAATGTAGAATTAAAAACTAATTTTTTGTCAAAATTAATTACTGGAATATAAACAACATAAAAATAACTTGCGCTCTACTTACATAAACGTGAATTTTTCCAATAACAATATTCATATTACTCAATTAAAACGGTTACTGGTAAATTTACGAGAAAGTAAAAAAGCGCTAGTAGTGAAAAAATAGTATGTTAACATCGGCCAGGATGTTATTTTATTGTTTCGGATGCTTATAACCCTGGCACTTCGCGCTCGTGCCGAAAAACTACCTCAACATTAACCACTTGCGCTATGATTTAATTTTCGGTAGCTGGGCCGCGCTCTACTATATATGTAAAGTATCGTAAGGCATCGACGTCTCAACGCGTCAGCGAGCTCAGGGTTTTGACCAGTGCTTAGCGCGAGGGTAGGGTCTTACATAAAAGATTTACACGAATATAAATAATTATTCACAACAAAATCATTAAGGCGTGCCTGGCACGTCAATATAGCGCAAGTGGTTAAATTAATATTTCCTGGTTAATAAGGTACTATTATAACAGTTATGAAATTTACCTCAATGTTAATTTATTTAGAAGTTACTAAAGCGAAGTGTTTCATTCTATATATCAACGTGGTTATCGCAAGCACTACTAACGAACTAATTCTGTTCATAGAAAACAGAAACAATCAGATGCTTCTGTTTACTGAAGTTTGGCGCTAGTAAGCACGAGAATACCCGGGATGTTGCGAGTGCTTATCTTTTGATTCCATGCCCCACCGGTACTCGGATTCAAACACGAAAGCGAGATATTTCGTTCCAAGAAGAGTATGGATGGGATGTTTTAGCATTTGTACCTGAAAAATTCGCGGCGAGGATTGTGGATTATGTATACTGCTGATTCATTTTTTTACACCTATTTGACTTTTTTGGTTTGTATTCGAAAATGATATTTTGGAAACAGCTGCATGCCCCTTGCAACAGTTTCGCGCCACACAGGTTGGAAACCACTGCTCTAAAGAGTCATAAAATTTTTGCGTTACCTCAATATTTAAGTAATAGATATTAAAACATTGAACTAAAAACAACCCCATAATAAAGCTTTTAGACTTCACTTGACACCGTCAAGGGCGTACGCAGAGTGGGATAAATCCCCTCCCGGAAATTTCAAAAGGAGCTAAAATTAAAAACTAGTTTTTTGTGTTGGGTGAAAATTGTATTAAATAAAATTTAAACATACTGTAAACTATAACTTTATTTCACACTATGGAGGTAAGTTTTGGTAACTTAGCAGCAATTTTAATTTGGTTAATTTAATTAGCGGATGAAATAACAGATATATCAGGAATTGAACAATTTTCAATAAACGTCAGGTATGTAGATCAAGTTGACGTCATATTTGTTATTCGCGAAGACTTCCTTAAATTTGTACCTGTTAACGATACTCGGAGATCTTCTTTATCTCAGACGCTACTTCAATCTATTATTTTCAATCTATTATATTTCTTATAATAAATATATTATATTTTTCATAATATTGTATATTATTTTGTAGCCCATTAAATAAATTATAATATCAGTTGAGTATATATGAAATTTGATTTTAGATAAATTAACGGGACGCAACAATTTGTTTTTTAAAGGGGGGCGCCGGTACAAAAAGGTTGGAAACCACTGGTTAAAATCTAGGTCTTTCTCGCGCTTGCACTGTTCCTGGAATTAGAAATTGTGTAAAAAAGCCTTTCTTCAATTATAAATGTTTTTAGAATATCGCCAAAGCTGGAATCTGTATTGCGAAAAAATATTGAAAGAGTAGATTCGGAATCAAAAAGGAAGAGGCTGATCAAATTTTGTGACACGAGATGGTGGGTTGAACACTTAGATGCAATTTCACTTTTTGTTGAGCTATACAACATAATTAATGACTCCCTTTCCCAAACTGAAAAATTTACAGACAGCGAAGCATCAAGAAAAGCTTTCACATGTAGATCGATTATAAAAACACCTGTCTTTATAATTGTAATGTGCATTGCTAATCGGGTATTTTAGCTTTCCCACGGACTAGCTGTACTTCTGCAGTCAAAACAAAGTGCCTTTAAAACCTGCATGAATTTGTGTGAAAATTTGAAAACAGAAATTGAACAATTACGTTCAAAATTTAAGAATATTTTTAAAAATGCTGAGGAAATGTCACACTTATCAGGAGCCTGCAAGCTCAAGATTCCGAAAAGAACTGCAAAACAGACACAGCAGTCAAATAAACAAACCGAGAGTCCAGAAGAGTATTACAGGATATCACTTTTTATGCCGTTCCTTGATTTCTTCACATCTCAAATTAAAGATAGATTCTTACGTCACAGAAAAACTTTGCAGAACATAGAACTTTTTCTTCCTCAACAGATTAACCAAGCAGAAAATGACGAAATTCTCCTGTCTATAGAAGCCATCAATGAACAATGGCCAAATGATATAATTTGCAGTAAAGAAGTATTTTCTGGCGATATGAAGATGTGGAGGCGTCATTGTATTACTCAAAAATATATTTCAATGGATTTCATTCATTGCTTGAATATTTGCAACAGTCATTTATATCCTATGATTCATAATATATTGAAGTTGTCTGTAACTTTACCTGTTTGAACAACCGCAGGTGAACAATCGTTTTCTACTTTGCGTAGAATCAGGACTAACTTATAGAACACGACATCAGAACAGAGATTGAATGGCTCAGTTATAATGAACATTCACCAGGAATTGTGTGCTTCCTTAGACATTGAGGAAATTTAGACGCTTTGGCGAATAGCCCAAGAAGATTGATACTTTTATAATTAGTCTAAATATATGACACTATTTCTGATAAATATTAATAAAGGTCAACTTTTATTGATTAATTTATAAATTTTTTTAGGTTTAAGATTCTCACAATTTTTTACGAATTTTGAGTTTTTCTCAGATTATTTCCTTTTCGGTTCAAGTTCCATCTTCCCGTGGTTGGAATTCTTCGTGGCAAGGTCGTGAATGATTGATAAGATTAATATTTCATTTAATAATATTATTAAAATGTTTCTAGAGCCGAATTAAATATTCAAAACAAAATAAAAATTTGAGACATTGTTCGCAATAAAAAAAAATAAACACAATTTGAATTCAATACAAAATTTTATTGGATCTCAATGAAATGATTTTTCCCTTTTTTGGAAATATAGTTGGTTCCTCTCGACCATCTTGGGTCAATATTAGAATCAAATCGGTGGAAATTGTCTCCTTCTTTTATTGGAATTTACTCGCCTCTCATGGCAGCATCGGCCACTATTTCTGATCACCTTCTCCGGTGGAACAATAAAAGCATTAATATATAATAATAAAAAATTTAAAGTGATTTAATTAATGCGTTGTTTTTATATTTGTAGAAATAAAATTTTTGGTAATTATTATTTTTTCTTATTTTTTTTTGGTACATTATAAATAAATAATTGGCTCGATAATAGTCGATTTTCATAAGGATTTAATAGCAAATTTGTTTCTTTTTAATTCAAATGCCAATTGACCTGAAGGTTTACTTGAAACTATGCATAAAAGATATCCATTTTATTCAGTTTGGGACAAATTTGTGGATTTAAATTCGGTTCAAATTTTAAAAATGATGACACAAAAATTGAGGAATATAACAATAATTGTGCCAGTACGAGAATTAAAACAATTGGCGGTGGACCTTTTGGTTCCGATTTCTCTTTAGAAGAATGGGAAAAACTCTTGACACAAACTTGGTGGCTATAGATAGAATCGGAGAGCCTTTGTATAACGTAATTACAAAGCATAATATTCCAGAATTTAGTGACAAAACGATTTACGAAATAAACTTACTTGTCAAAACTGCCATTGAGAAATATTATTCCACAACACTCGATTAGGTACCAATGATGATAATAATAATAATAATAATAATAATAATAATAATAATAATAATAATAATAATAATAATAATAATAATAATAATAATAATAATAATAATAATAATAATAATAATAATAATAATAATAATAATAATAATAATAATAATAATAATAATAATAATAATAATAATAATAATAATAATAATAATAATAATAATAATAATAATAATAATAATAATAATAATAATAATAATAATAATAATAATAATAATAATAATAATAATAATAATAATAATAATAATAATAATAATAATAATAATAATAATAATAATAATAATAATAATAATAATAATAATGTTGGCGAATAGGGATTGATTTTTATTTATTTTTTCTAGGGTTTTTGTGTATCTACCACCTAAACGCCATCAAGATTATTATTCTATCCCTCCTATGTACCCATGATGATTGCCATGTTGGTACTGTACATAGGGGTTGAAAATTCATGAGCAGGTGAGCTCCATTTCTAGAACTACTCCTCATGATATTTTCACTTCCGGGTTCTTGACTGCCGATGAAAGGTCTTACGAATTTCTCTTTCAATATCCTAATCCTTACCCGTCTATTCCTACAATTCCCATACTTATTTTTCATCTTTACCCATTATTTATAAAGGTATCCTTCAAAAATTTGAGCAGCGTTCCTCAATTATTTTTGATAAATTTCCTATTTCATTTGTTTAATCACGGTATCGACTACATTTTCGTCCTAGTTTACCTTTTATCTTTACCTATTAAAATTTGATTAACAGTTCCTTCACTCCCGGTACATTTCCCATGATTTTAAGTAGTTACAACCCTCTGAGGTCACTTTTATAAACACTACTCCTTTCTGCCACATTACACCAGTCAACTATTGGAAAATGCTTTCAACTTTATGTTCCTACACTATCTCATCCTTTTCTACTTGATTTTCCGATTAATTTTCCGACAATGTTTTAAATTTTCAATACAAAACTTTATTCCCCCTTAACTAAAGTCGCACTTCCCATGAGTTGAAATTTTCTGTTCGCCTCGACCGACGTTTCTATCAGCCGTTGCGAGTTGTTTAACGGTGCCCTACCGGTAAAGTCCTGTGTCTTTCGACCAGACCTCGTCGCGGACAGACCGAGATTTCAGGAGAGCTCGGCCCGCGATCATCCGCCAGCCGGATCACCGACCTGCCTTCCCGACAGCTTTTGCAATACTTATTATAAATAAGATTTTAAGGGGACTTGTCAGTGGCACCAAAAGATTCCACGACCATCCAGAACAAAACTGTAACACTCGAAATATATATTTATACAAGATAATAATACTTACAATCCACAAGTTTTGTCAGTCATGCAACCAAATTTGAAAAACTGTCATAAGTTGGCATAAAAATTTTCTACACAAGCGTATCTAAAAATTTTGTCTGAAAAATTTTGTGTCTGTCTGACTGTCTGAAATTATCAAAATGACTCCTGTATATATAGTGTTTTCATGCCTGGGTGCGACCAATCAGAGATTTTTGAGCCTTTTTCAGGTATTTTTCGGGGGGTTTATTGGTTTTCTTTTTTATTTTAAATATTTTATTTTTCTCCTTATTTTTCTATATTTTTTGATATTATTTTCTCAATATTTCGTAAATTTTTAAATATATATATATTTTTATTTAACCATTCTCTTTGATTGTTTCTCTTTTTACCCTTTGATATTTAAATTTTTGGTCGCCGCTTCCGCCTATGTATTTTTTAAACCTTCTTTTGCAGGGTTTTGGCGGTTTTATGTTTTGGTTTTGTGTTTCTTTCTGCATCTGTAGGCTTTTCAATGATTTTAATTAATATTTGTTTTATTTAACTTTGTTATGTTTTTATTTTGTTTTATTTAATATGTTTTATTTTATTTTATTTATTTTTTTTTTTTTCAAAAGTTGTTTTTAATAGTTATAGCGGCCTTTCGGCTAAAATATGTGAGCGGGGCTCAGCATCTGGTTCTATTGGTTTTTAAACACATACACAAGTCTGCAACGCCGATGTAATTACCAGCATTGCTGCTTAACTAATACTTACGTCAGGCTAAAAGGTAGGGCCATGGCACTCACATTATAAGAGACATGCTCCCTATAAATGTGATAACATGCGATCACTGCCTTTGGGCATGCTATCCTGGCAAGAGATTGGATCTCAGCCTTAGTTAATCAAATCTTTGCAAGTGCGGTGTTGTTTTTCTTATCCCAGGTTCCAAGGCATCCAATCACTATAGCAGATACAGTTGCTTTTTCATTAAACGCATTTCCAATTTCCATGGCTAGATCCTTGTATTTTACATAGTTACCTTCTCGCGCTTTATCAAAGCCTTCTTCTGAGTCATACGGTACTTTTAGGTTCAGAGCATGGATATCTTTGTTCCTTTTTGATCTGATTGTCATGTCAGGCTTCAGCTTTGTTGGAATTGAGAGGTATTTGGGAGATTTCTCTACATCAATCTCAAATCCAATTTTCTCTAAGAAGGCAACTATGCTTATTAAGACATTTTCGTGCTTAATTCTTCTAGCATTGGGTTTAGCAAGGCAGTGATTGAACACATGGGCTTGAGTCTCTTCATCTAAATGACACAGTCTGCACTTTGTGCCAATATTGTTCCTCAGACGATAAGGATTATAGTTAAGGTTGAGAAGGTTGTATCTAGCGCGTATCAAGAAGCTATACTATGCATCATTAAGAATGTCACTAGTAATGAGATACTTAGCCGTAATGCTATCACCTATTGCAGTCGCAATGCGTCCTTGCACGTGCATTTGACACCATTGCTCAGCATGGTAAAGACCCACGAAGTCGTGAAGTTCTTTAGAAAGAGTATTTAAGTTTTGAAAGTTTATGTGAGATGCGTTTTTTGTAGGACATTTCAAGTGAAAAGTTGTCATCTACAAAACAAAGTTTAACGCATATGCAGAATTTTCTTTTAAGAGCAAGTGCTGATTTCTGAAATTTTTTGAAGAAGGTAGTGTTTGGAAAATGCTTGTTTAATTCACCGTTAATCCATTTAATTCCTTTTTCAAAATATTTTCCTCTGGCCACAGCAAGTTCAGTTATAAGTATATTCCTGAAGTTGATGTTGGACGAGTGAAAAAGTCTTGTAATTCCAGTGATACTTTGTATCAAGTACTCATCAAAAGTCGAAGTCATTCCAAGTCCTCCAAGTTTGCAATGTGTGTACAGGAAGAAGTTGTTAATTGCTTGAAACTTATCACCAATCATGGTCTTAAGGAGTCTTTTGATTTTTTGATCAAAGCCAAGCTGCTTTTCTCGACCTTGTGTAACTCATTTACGATCGCAGTCAAGAATCCTATGACCAATTACGCAATTTCGAAGTGAGAAAATAAGCTTGGAGTGAATGAATGTCTTATAGGCATTAAGTTTCTGTGCCGGATGTAAGTATGATTTGAACAAGGAGCTGGTGAGTGCAAGTGCAGATTCCAAACGCCCATCGATATTCTGATTCCTTTTATAAGAGAAGTCTACTCCAAGGTACTTGTATCTATTTTCATCTGATATCGTGGGCACCTCCTCATTGTAAAGGTATAGTTTAAAGATTTCTGAGTTGATGTTGTTGAAGGATAAGTATCCAGATTTAGACAGCTTGAATTTTAGATTCGCATAGGTTGCCAACTTTACAGTTTCTTGTAAAGCTTTCTCAATATTTTGAAATGAGTCTGACAAAAGGACTATATCATCAGCATAAGCCAAGATACTGATGTTTAAGTTATGAAGATAGAAGGGACAATTGTTAAGTATTGTCTTAAGAATGTAGTCGATTGAGAGGCATAAAAGGGTCATAGAAAGTGGACAGTCTTGTTTGACTCCATTTGTTATGGGGACAGGTTTAGATAACATCCCGTGACAATCGAAAAAGGTTTTTACATCACTATAGAGTTCCTTGATTAAAGATATAGTTTCCTTTTTCAAACCCATGTTTGTTAGTGTATGCCAGATGAGGTCATGAGGTAATGAACCGAATGCATCAGCAATATCAAGCCAGACAATATGAAGTTCATTTTTACTTCTTTTTGCTTGATCAATTGCAAGGTGCAAGGTATAATTATGCTCAGCACATCCATCTGGTATACCTATAGCTTTTTGGTTCGGACTCAAGAGGTTACCATTCTTTATCCATTGAAGAAGACGGTTGTTTATCAAAGTTGTAAAGACTCGGTAGGCAGTATCCATAATTGCCAGTGGTCTCCATGAGTTAGTCTTGAAGCTCTCTTCAGATTTTCCTGGTTTCAGAATCAATACTGTTCTAAAGAGCTTCCATCTTTTAGGGCATATACCGTTTCGAAGTATGTTATTGCAAATTGCGGTCAAGAGCTCATGCTTAGGGGAGATGTTTGTCCAATCCCCGATTGTAACAAGGTCCATTCCAGGTGCCGTGTTATCTAGGGTTTTCATTATCATTGTCATATTTTCACAGTCAGTAGATTGATTCGTGTCAGCATCACTACTGAATGGTAGGATCAAGTTGGCAGTGTTTGATTTTGGACATTCCGTGTTTGCAAAGGTGTGAAGGAATTTATCCATTGGGGGTCTATGATCAATGTCAGCGTTTTCCCAAATCTTGTTGACTTCATTCTTTTGGTTGATTTGGAATCTCATTCTTTTTACGCAAACAAGCTCCGCGGATTTCTTAATGTTTAAATGTATTAAGTCAGTTTTTTGTCGGGTTTCCTTGAAGTATTTATTAGGATTGAGTCTTCCATTTATTCTCTCGACCTCGCACAATATCTCTTCACATGTAATTGCATCTAGGTCCAATTGATATATCAGATCTCTGATAAAGATGCGATATTTTCGTGCATCATTATCAGGGAATTTAGAGCAATTATGTTTCTGTATGATAGGTTTCATTGTTTCTTTCATGTGAGCGATATCCGGGATACTAATAGGTAAGTGATTCATTAAGCACTTTATAAAGTGGCATACATAGAATGGAGAAAGTCTTGCTTCATGACATATAGGGTAGTCAATGTTAGCAAGGGGGATATTAATATCACCAAAGATATTCTGGATGTTGAGGATAGTTTTAAGAGCGTGACTATCATCAGCAGTTGGATCAATAATCAACGCAATACGCCTCATTTTGTTTAAGAAGAAGAAAGACCAAGAGGAGGTTTTACTGTAAATTGGCATGACTATCTCATTCCAGTTGGCAAAGTCTTTGAAAGGGAAAGTTTCAAAGAAAGTTTTGTAAGTTCTGCTTGCGGTGTGTGCCTATGTTACAGCAGCCATATTGACAATTTCCAAACGACATTAATTATTTTGTTTTAATTTACACAATTTTCTCCTTTTTGTTTAAATTATGGCTTATAGCCCAATAATAATAATAATAATAATAATAATAATAATAATAATAATAATAATAATAATAATAATAATAATAATAATAATAATAATAATAATAATAATAATAATAATAATAATAATAATAATAATAATAATAATAATAATAATAATAATAATAATAATAATAATAAAAATAATAACAATATTATTTTTATTAATATTTTTTATTCTAAGTTACTAAGAAGGATGTTATTGCTTTAACACTGTAAAATTCCATTTTATGAAGATTTTATTCCTTAGGGAAAGAATTAAATAAAAATGGTTAAAGATTCGCTGAAAGACGCAAAAATATGAAATTTTATTTTAATTAGAATTTAATCTTTTGTGTGCAGTATTAATTCTGTTTGAAAGGCTAAATTTTATTGCAGTTTTTTTCGGAATTGCTAATCAAAAATTTGGAATCCTCATTGAACCGCCAAAAGGCAAAAAATTAATAATCAAAAAAAGTTTAATATTTCATGATTAATACAATTTTTAGTGTGAACTTTCAGTTTCATTAACTTTGTGGATATTTTAATTTTTATTAGACAATTTAATTATTTCCATTAAAACCTTTAGGATGCATGGATTTTAATTCACATAGCTTTGATGAAAATGCCAATGCCAACTCCGGTTTGTGCAATGAAACGGGAAATACTTATCCCTTGGTGGGGTTTATCAAACCTGCCATAATTCAGACAAATATGACACATATAATCAAAAGAATCCTGCCACCGTAGACTATAGCTGTCCAAATACATTTAACCCTATCAAGCTGTTTGAACTTGACAATCCAAGTATCACTTTTGTTTGGTGTGCTCCACGAAGCTCTTGAAGCGCAATAAATGGATATCTATTTGGCGGAATGTATACTGAACAATATCCGAATATTGTTATTAATAATCACAAATGTCCGCAATATTAATTTCCCGTCCAGTATGGAATCAATGGGAAAATATGCATAACTCAAGAACTCGGCGGCAAAAATAGTTTGCCATTTGGAGGATTCTACAGGTTGGAATTTAATTAAATTTTATTTATTGTTATTAGTAATTAAATAAGTAATTAAATGGAATATTTGTCAGTCAGAGAATTATAAGAAATAATAAGAGACAAAATTTATCCATAAAGAGTAATATAAGTAATAATAAGTTTTTACCCGAAAATTTCCTGAAATTAAGCCGACATAATTATACAAAATTTATTAATATATTATTAAAAATGATGAGAATGGTTATTATGGTTAAAGTGATCTGAAATAATTGTATAAAACTTATTAATATATCATTAAAAATAAAAATTTAATTATCACAATCACCCGAAATAGTTTCAGCAATCAATATACAAATTTTCAACTTTCATTTTTTGCTTTTTCTTTCTAATTGGGAATATCAACCATTATTATTACTTTATTTGTCAATTCTCATCCTTGATAGATAATTTTCTTCTAATAAAATTCATTTCATTTATTTTCTTTTTCTTGTTTTAACATGATAATAACATACATTGCACAGAAATATATATCTTCTCTCTGAGTCCTTCTACTAGTATATTCTTTATTCGTTATATATTATTTAAATCCTCCTCATGATCCTTCGCTCTCTACAGAGGGTAAAATTCCTATTGGTCGACGTCGGGAATTTCTTAGTTTCTATCTTTAGAATTAAAAGAAATTTTGTTTGATTTTAACACCACTACTTGGTGAGAACAAAAAATTTTCCTTAATTCATTTTTTTTATTGATTAATCCATTTTTCTTCAGATTTTCAATTTGTTGATATTTTGCCATTTGTGGTGGAATTTTTATCCAAAAATCAGTCGGATTTTACTCAATATTCGGTGGAATTTTATTCAAACAGCAAAAATGTCTTTCCAGCATGATGTTGTCATTCGTCAAGGTAAGTCTTATTGCAACCAATCCTTATTCCTTACTTTATGTTTGCCACGACTTTGGGTATTTAACATTTTGTTTTGTTCTTTCTTTTTAAATTAACAGAAATGAGTCCTAACATTATTTATTCATTATAGGAAAAACTTTATTCTGGTTCGATATTATAGCTTCCGAAATTGTCTTTAGTTAAAGTTTATTATTCAACTTTTTCTTCATTTAATATTTTCATTTCTTCTGGCCGTCTCTAGTTCGTATATTTTTCTTTCGTTTTTATATTATATTTAGGCCTTGCTCATAATCCTTCGCTCTCTACAGAGGGTCTGATGTAGAGGTTCTTGGAGAGGAGATCTGACCCGGCGAACAACCATTCACTACGGGTACCTCCCACACCGAAGTACTAGCTTTTAACTAGTTGGTGAAGATTAATTTTGCTCACTTGTATGCATGTAATTGTAGGATAATCAATAAAATAAATAATAATGGTGGATGAAATAACATTCAGATTTAAAAAAAGGTTTTTGAAAAATAGTGATTTTTAGAATTAATGATAATGCTTAAGCCTAATAATAATAATAATATCAAATGCAATAATTAATCATTATTAATATTTCATCAATACTGTTCTTAAGTGATGGAAAATATTGGTCACTAGACATCTCGTATAGATCAAGTACCATAGAATCTCCGGCTCGGATTTAATGGTTTCGTGCTCCATAGACTGGGTTTTGGGCGAAAGATACTACCAAAGAAAACAGTGGAGAGGTATCTTACCGACTGAGGGCTCGATTAGAAGTCTCATCAAAGTTATCAATACTGTATCTCGATGGATGATGAGCTTGCTTATTTGGGTATTTAAACCGAATGTGGATTTTAATAAATTTTGTCTTATTTGATTTGACAATTTTGAGTTCTTACATTATTATTTCAAAACTTTGTAGACGGATCATTTTTTACTTATAGTTTCTAGTGATTCGAGTACCGAATAATTCACTATGGCTTAATTTTATTAGGATGAAGTTCTAAATTTTATTAGAAGGTATTGGCGGGTTCCTCAGTAATTTAATGTCCCCTGCTACACGTCATTTCCTGGAGTATGGGTCTCTATTCAACTCCTCCTATAGTGTTTGGTTAGAAATTTATTACTCGTACTCTATCATGTTTTGATCATAGCAACGATTTTTAATTTTTCCCGTCACCTTCCCCTTCGTTTAGCCTTAGGCGCAATTGTGTTCATATTATAATTAGTGAGTGCCCACTGGACTACTCGGTGTGGTGATTTTAAGCCGTATGTAGAATAATTTAGGTCGAGTTTAAAGAAAACGAGAGACGAGGAAGTAGCCGAAAGACCGCTTCCTTATTTCTCCTTTCTTCTATAAGGAATAATATTGACGTTCCAGCTCCTGCGTTCCGCACGCCTGACCTTCACGGGCACAGATCATTGGCGATATTCCACGCACTTACACGAATCTGAATAATATGTCTGATTTTAATGACTTGTGATGTGTCTTTGGCTGTGGGCCGGAAAAATTTCGACAAAGTTTTAAAACAAAAATAGAATTTATATATTATGAATAATTTATTAAAATCAAAATGAAATTACCAACACGATCCAATCCATACAAAAATTCATAAATAAATTACTCTCCCCACGCCAGCATCCAAGCAGAGCTCTATCGAGGTTGTGAGAATGCGACGTGGAGATAGTTTCAATTAAAACTCTCACTTACGTAATAAAGTAGATTTTTAAAAAACTGCTTAAGGATCTTCAAAAACGATTAAAAATTATGTGAAAATGCATCGGTATATATACCTATTTTTTGACCCTAACCTTGCGTGTTCTTTTTGATTCAGTAAAACAAAATTCGACCTTGAAATTTTCTAGTGTATTCTAATCTTAATTTTTATTATTTTGCAATTTTATTTGATAATTTTTCTTAAAATTTTTATTGAATTATTTCTAATTCAAATTCTTTGAATTTTATTTCATTTTCATCAAATTTCACATTTTTGTTAAATTATCAAATTTCGGTCGAATTTGTTAGGTTTTCGTGTTATGTTTATATTTATATCGTGCGGATCTTGTTGCTTTTTGTTATTATTTTAATTTATTTTTATGTTTATTATTTTATATATCATTGTCTTCTTTCTCATATTTTGATAGGGTTAATTGGTGTTTTAATAGGTTTTGAATTTAAATCTGCATGTTATATTTGCATGTGTGTTACCGATTCATTTAAACATTTACAAGGCCGTTTGTGTTCTGGCCCAACAGTACTTTCACTGTGAATATTAATTTGTATTATTAATAAAATGCGTGATTCAAATTAATTTTTCTTCTGCGATTTCTTATGGAACAACATTCTGTAAATAGTGAAAACATATTTTCAAGTTGATAAAAATCAAATTTAGTGAATAGAGAAACAAAAGTGAAGATTGCTTTTTATTTAGAGTGAAAATATTTTACTTGAAATTTCATTGGTACTAATGAAACTGACAATAAAATAACTCCAGTCGATCTACCAGAGACATCCTTGTTATATGACAATACCTGATGCTTATCCGATGCCTCGTATTCATGATATCGCGAACAGATTTGAAGGATGCTCTATTTTATCTAAGCTTGATTTGAGAAAAGCCTACCATCAAGGGCCAGTGGCACTTGAAGACATTCCAAAGACCGCTATAACAACTCCTTTTGGTTTATTTGAATATCTTTAGTTGCTTTTGAATTGCATAATGCGCCACAAACTTTTCAGAGGCTCATAGACCAGGTGCTTGTGGATCTTCCATATGTGGCAGTGTAAGTCGATAAATTCATCATAATATCCGACTCAGGCGACAATCACATTAAGAATTTGCCAGAGATTTTTCATCGATTTGAAAATCATAATATACGCATAAATCAGGTCAAATGTCTCTATGGCAAGAACTCGGTATTTTTCCTTAGTCACATTATCAGTAGATCCGGATAAAGACCTCTAATCGAAAAGGTCAATGCTGTCAAAAATTTACCCAAACCTCAAACGCTAACACAATTACGCAGCTTTGTAGGTATTATATTGTGACTTGGACAAAAGAAAAAGAAGAGACCTTTATTAAATCCAAAAAAGCATTGGTGGATGCAGTAGCGTTTCCAGTATGAAATGCCGAATAAAATCTTACAACGGGCACCTCTGACGTAGTCACAGGAACATCATCACATCAAGTAATCGATGGAAAAAGCTACGCACTTTTGTTTTTTACACAAAAACTCACTCAGTGCTAACGGAAATGTTCGAAGTTTGATAGAGAGCTCTTGGGAATCACTGAGTCAATAAATCATTTTCAGTATATGTTAGAAGGCCGATTGTTTGTAATTTATTCTGACTACAAACCATTGACATACTCGCTAATGATGAGCAAGCCATTCCTTAGACAACATCGACAACTTAGCTATTTAGCCGAGTTTGATTGCCAAATTAAGTTCATTCAAGGTCGTGACAATATTGTAGTTGATTGCTTCTTTTGGAGTATTTCAGCAGCAATATCAAACACAGGTTTGATAACTATGGAGCAATTAAAGAACAATTTACCCTGAAAAGACGAGTGGACTAATTCATCCATGAGCACAGAATAGATTGATGATATTCCTTATGATACTTCTATTCAAGGTGCAACTCATCCTGTGCTTGAAAGGACTCTTCGATAACTGGCTTTCAGTTCATTTCACGTTTTTCATTACCCAGGAATTCATGGGACGTATGAATATTTAAATAATAGAGTGTGCTGGCCTTCAATGAGACAAGACGTCAAAATTTGGTGCAAATCATGTCTACCTTGCCAATCATCAAATATTGTGCATCAAATGAAACCCGCAATTCAAAACGTCCATTTAGATCTGGTCAGACCACTTCCACCATGCTAAGGTTATCGTTATATTTTGACTATGATTGATAAGAAGTCAAGATGACCAGAATCAGTTCCACTAGCTGATATTACTGCTAATTCAGTCGCTTAAGTCTTCTTTAGTACTTGAATTGCTAGATACGCTGTGCCAGTACATGTGATTACGGATCTAGGTACTAAATTTGAATCCGATTTTTCCGATACCTATCAAAGTCATAAGTTTATAAACTAATTCGACCCACAGCATATCACCCCCAGACTAATGGTCTAATCGAGAGGCATCATCGCACCTTAAAAAACACACTTAGGGCACTTCCAAATAAATACGATTGAATAAGAGCATTGCCACTAGTATTGGTAAACACATATGATGGATAAACACATATTTCGATACAACTAAAGCTTCTCCAGTTCAAATGTTATTTGGCACGTCGACAGTAATACCAGGAAATCTTTTACAGAGTCCAAAACCGCCAACATGCAACGAGTTAGACTTCTAATTAATCTTCGAGTCCAGGATACGAACCCACTTCACTCGGCATTTAACACTAACGAACAGTATATTCCTACTGATTTTCATAGATGCAACGCTGTATGGTTCGATCAGTGGAAGATACTTTCCTCTCACCAATATATCCTGAACCTTACACTCTCAAAAAAATAAAGCACATCACAGCCATAATCAAAACACATAAAGAAGCAACAATAGTTAATTTGGCAAGATTTAAACCTGCATTTTGTCAAAGAGAATTACCAACAACTTGTGTTAATGCTCCACATCCTGAGGAGAGTCTACTTTAATGAATTAGAAACATTTTTGCTTTTATAATTAAAAAGAATCAAAATATCAGAATTTAAATTTAGTGAAATGAATCTTGTTATCTCCTATTTTCATTAAAGTAATGATATTATATTAAAGGTCAAAGACAAAATGTTAATCCACTTAATGTATATTGCGTAACCTAATACAATGTGTCAGTAATTGTGTAATATATGCTACTATTTAAGAGTTATCAATCGATGTTAGGAAAATAAATATTTTGATAGAAACGAGTGTTATAACAAACAAAATATCCTGGTACTATGAAGTTCGTTATAACCGAGTTAAACTGCAGTTGCATATATTTTGCATTTCACGGCTCACTAAAGTATAAACAAACATATTAATTTAATTAACAATACAATGATAGTTTTAGTATTCATAAAGGTCTAGTAGAAGCGGAACGTCATTTCACGACACAAATGCTTCCAAATTTACAACAGTTGATAATAAAAATTTATTCATTTTGATTACAATACAGTAAAGTAACTTATATTCTTAGTTTTTAAATAACATTTATAATATTTTGCTTGACATAAGTGACAATAGTGATGTAGTAGATATCAGCTTTGTTTAATTAAATCTCTGAGTAAATTACAAGTCTACTCAATCAATAATGATTATTTGTGTATCAAATAATATTATGAGTATAATTGAATTTCATTTGATACATGATTGAGAATTTTTGATGATCTTGAAAAAATTTCCCAATTCATTTATACTTATACAGTGAACCCCCGTATACATCCGTAAACTGTTACAGTATATTTTTATGATTCCATTTCCAAACGAATACTGTAAGAAACTTAGGTTTAAAATTAGTTTCGACGCCTTTTCTTTTTTTAATCTCCAACTTTAACTCATTATTAAGCGATTCAACTGCTTGACTAAGAACACCGCTCACATCATCAACAAACGCATACCTATGTCAGACTGTTTGAATCTGTGATGAATTTAATTAAACAGTTATAAAAAATTTAAGTATTTTAAGAATATTTTTAAAATGATATAATATATTTCTTCATATTTAAATTCATTTTTTTCTTATTGAAATTTTTAAGTTATTGTCAAAGTTAATTTATTAATTTAAAATTTGGCGGTTTTTTTAACTGATACCCATTTTGGCGGTTTTTTTAACTGATCCAAATTTTCTTATTTTCATTTAGATTTTTCTAATGTGATTTCAAGCTTGAAGAAGACTGATATACGGTCGAAATATATAGTGAAATGTTATATAGAATATACAGTTGGTGTTTTTTAACAATTAAAACTTTTCCTTCTTACTTTGGTTATTTATTCTAATATTTTAAAGTTTAAGTTATAATTGTAACTACCGTATTTGTAGTATTTACGTGCATGCGTGAGAACAATGAGGCTTTATTTTGCTAATTTGTTATGTTTTATTTAATTTTTTAATTGTTTTTTCTTTTTAGTGAAGTGCACTTTTGGTTAACTTCATTTTCGTGGTAAATATTTCATTTTCTTTTATTAATTTCTTAGCCATTTTCCTCGATTTTGTAGTCGCTAGCTTCCCCTTTTATGTATTTTTTAACCTTCTTTTGTAATGTTTAACGGTTTTTATTTTAATTATTTATTTTGTGCTTGTGGCTGTTATGCATTCATTTAATTTAGTTATTTTATTGTTTTATCTTTTAATATTATTTACTTGATGTTTTGTTTTGCAGCATGTGCTTATGTAATAATTAGTAACCGGACCGATTTTAATTTAATTATTTATTTGATTAATAATTTTTGGGTCTTAGTCCAACATAATCTCGCACTCTAATTTAATGAAATCATCCCATTTTACTTTAAGCCTGACAAGCATTCACGCCAATACCAGTATTAATGAAAATCCTCTGGGGCTCCAGTTTCTTTTCTGACGTTTCTCTTCGTTTCGTTGCAATTTGTCTACAAGGGCCAGATTGTTTAGATAGTAATGCCCGAGCCTGCCGAACAAATTAGGAAAGATTCATCTCTAAAATCTGAGAAGTCCGTCGTCATTTATTCAAGCAGGCATGACCTGTCGCTGCAGGTTTACTAGTTTTAAATTATATGACAGATTACGAAACACATCATAAGCTGAAAAACATCTATCGATAAAGCTTCTGTTAAAGTATTTTTTAATATAGCGTCGCAACTTTCTTTGTTTTTCTCTGACAACTGATCATAAACTAGAAAAACAGGAAAACAAAGTATAAATTCTCCTTCTTTTTGGAGCTTAATCACTAACTTCAATTTCTTCAACCAAGTAGAAAATTCACTTACTCCATTGTAGAGCTTTATAAATTTCTGGACATCCAATTAGCCGCAACAGCTTGTGAAGAAATAAACGCGAAATAAAAGTGAATGTTTATTTCTCAATACAAACAAAATTAATTTTCTTAATTTAATTTTCACAATAATAAGATAAGTTTGGTTAAACCTTAAATGCATAACAAAATAACAATATTTATTGATCAGTTTACTACTGAAAAGAAATAAATTGGATTCGCTTGTTGAAGCCGTTTGTCAACGTACTGCTCTAGTATGCAATAGTACTAAAATAAAATTGAAGGTGCCATCGAATGACATAGTACTTTCAGATTTGCACATTATTGAGCACGTGCGTGAGTCGTAATTTTTCAAATTAATAGTTATTATTCAAATAGTTATAATACGAAAAAAAATATTTTCCAAGGGTATGTACTGCTTCTTTAATCAATTGCAATAAAAAATTAATAAAAAACAGTCATATAAGGATTAACTTTATTTAGATGAAAATATTTCATTAAATATTTGTTGGGGTTTATCTCTAATTGAAAATAAAATTTCTAATATTTTTTTTTCTGCTACTAAATGACAACTGATAAATAAATTTAAACTGTACACAAATTTTCGGCACAACTTTCATCAAATGTTCGTAAAAGTACTTGACAAAAGCAGTGCCGAAAATTTGATGTTAATTTAAATTTATTAATCAATTGTCATTTGGAGAAAAATAAAAAATAAAATAGATAAAATGCAAATACAAAATTTTACTTTTCATTTCTTTCAAAATAATTTTTCTTTTTGTAGTTTACATTTTATTTATTATACTATTTTATATAAGAAAATAATGTAAAAAAATTAAATTGTAGTACAATAGCTAAGCAAACACGATTATAAAAATGTTTCATTAAAATCTAGTCAATTTCCAGAAAAACTTAATTAATTGCTGGATAAATGTTCTTATGGGGATATTTTCTTGGTGACCTTATGCGTAGGTTGCTTGTAAATTGAGCACTTGGTTGGATTGTCCAATGCTATTTTAATCGGTCTTGCATTAAACTGAAGTTTTGCATCTTTTGCATCTTTTATTCCAGGAAGTTCCATAATTTGGCAGGCACTGACATAAACATCATACAAATCGTAGTCCATTATAACAATTTTATGAGGGCATAGTTTAGGAGGACAAGGCAGTGGTCTTTTTAAAAGCCATACTATTCCATCCTTAGCATGTAGATTAAATTTAACTACTTCGGCCTACATAAAATAAATTATTATTTTGATCTTTTTATTATTTATAGAAGCTTATTTATAATAATATTCTGTGGATGAATGTTTTCAAAAAATTATAAATTTAAAATTTTGAAAGTTACGAATAGCAGCCATACTTAACTCCTTTATTCAACATTATTCAAATACGTATAAGTATAAGTAACCATCATAAGTCAATTTCAATGCAGTTTTGAAAAACAATAATAATACTATAATAATTAGCATTTTCTACGTCCGATATCAAATGAAAATATATCGAAACCTAGAGGATACTGAGTTGCACATAAGACATGCAGATATCAATTTACTCAAATGAATGTAAGAATATGTTTTGAAACTTGAAATATTTTTGGAGCACACAAAATTGTTACGATTGAAGCCAAACTTACATAGGTTAATAAGTTAATATATGTGTACATATAAATAAAAAAATTTAAAAAATGGTAGCCAATTTCCGCAATGATTATTCATAAAATATGAAATATTTCGACCGATAAATGGCCTTGATCACTCATAAACAAAATTTAACTAGACTTTCGGTTTCTCCTCTTATTCTTTGATTAATTAATTTGAGTGAATGAAAATATTACAGAAGAGAAAGAGAAAGTCTAGTTAAATTTTGGTTATGAGTGATCATGGCTGTTTATCTGTCGAAATTGGCTACCATTGCTATTTTTTAAAATTTTATTTATATAAATGATATCGCTACCGACAAAATAAAGATTATAAAGTTTATATCTGAACATATAAATTTCTAATTTTTTAAAAATAAATATAATTCTATGCATTTCTGAACTTTGCAAATTGTATAATTTTCATCCGACGAATATTTATAGAAGACTTTCTTGTTTATATTACTAAAAATTTTGTCATGAAAAACTATCTAAAAGTAAACATTAAGAAAAAAGACTTAATTTTAAATAATTAATTTCAAATTATTGATTCCCAAATTTAGCCAAAATTGAAATGAATAATTTAAATTTAATAAAAATAGCTTTCTCATATTTAATTTAAAATAACCAATTAAATGTATAATCGGTGAAATTAGTAAATTATGCAACTTTCGACAGAGAAAAGTGAAAAAATTGAAACGAAAATGTCATTGTCTGTTAGAAGTTGCAAGAACATCTTCTAAATTATCATGTAAAACATTTTCATTAAATAAACTCATTCCAAAATTCATTCATATCACAAAATTGTTTAATATTTAAACAAAATTCCCAACACTGAACTAAACAATTCCAAAACAATCTATCAGATAAATTAAATATTTAAATTTTTAATTAAAGTTAATTAAGCACATATTTTTAAAATTCATTAGTAAATTAAAAAAATTATTAATTATAATTTTAAATATTTTACCAGTAAAAAACGGATTTTATTTTTTTTAATTTTTAAATTCATTTTAAATCACTTTGACAAATCTTTCGAAAAATTCAATTCTCTGCTGAAAACACCTCACATTACCAATTAAAACTTCTTGTTTTTATTAAATATAAAATTATAAAACTCCAATAATTTGTTCTTGCATATTTCTGGGATCGCTTACCTTGAATCTGTGAACAGAATGGGAAATTCAAATTGGCGGATTCAATATAGTGGACTCAATAACTGGAAAATATTGAAAATTTATTTGAAAATAATATAATTATATATATATATATATATAGTAACACTGGTCTGTTTAGAACTGTTTTAGTTTAACACGGTTTTATTGGAATAGTGAAATTACTCGAAAATTTCACTCAGAGTTCACCTTCCTCGAAATCCAAAGTAATTTAAATACATTGCATCTTCCCTGTGGTGTTACACAAATGTATTTTTATTGTTTCAAACATTTGTTGCTGTTATTGTAAGTTATGCAGTAAACCTCACTTAACGCTGTTTCGTATAACGCTCTACTTTGATGAAACGAATAAACAGCGTTAAATGGGGT
Organism: Schmidtea mediterranea; assembly: GCA_022537955.1. Lineage (NCBI taxonomy): Eukaryota > Metazoa > Platyhelminthes > Tricladida > Dugesiidae > Schmidtea > Schmidtea mediterranea. The sequence continues at coordinate 26,980,869 of CM039679.1, read as the reverse complement.
TTTACTGTATTGTATTCAAATTAACCCATGAATAGATCGAATTTGAATATTAAACAAGTTTTAACTAAAATTGCGGAGATTTTTCATTGGTATAAATTTGAAAATTTTACCCATTTCTCTTTAGGAAGACCATCATATCCGATGCGCATGACCTGGTTTTTATCCATCCAAAATATTAATTCTATTCCAGATCTCGACATGAATCGTTGAACAGTATTTGGTTTAAAATATCCAATATCTCCTCCCCATAAGTACAGCGGAACGGTGTGCAAGAGCAAATACTAAAATAAGATTACAATAATTTCATAAGACAGAATTTACATTTTTTAAAGCCTTGCCGTCGTATCCCGCAATAATTTTATCAATTTTTCCAGTTGTCAAATCTTTTAGTCCTTCATCTAATGTTGCTAGAAACAGGGACAACGGTCTTCTAGGTTTAAATTCAAGTTTATCCATGTCGGCTTTCTGCACTTGACTTGAAGAAGTTCTGTTTAAGGAAAAATATTTTAATTTCCTTTGAAAATGATAATTTATTATATCATAAAAAACTTTTAAACTTTTCTTTTGTCAAACTTCCTCAGTAAGTTGGAGCATTATCAAATGACTCAAAAATTGAAGACTAGAGAGTATCTGATAATAAAGACTACAGAAATGTATTTTTTCAACAATGTTTCTATGAAACCTTTATTTAAACATTTCTAAAACGAGATATTTCAGGAGACTAAAATTTTTATGGGGCTCTCAGTGGTGTCTTAAAACATTTGGAGCCCTTATATTAAGAATTATAAACGTCTTAAAAATGCTTTCAGAATTTTCATTTGCAAAAATAAAAATCATTTAAATTTGTAAAACAAAATTAAAAATTTTTTCATTTTATAAGAAAAATTAAATTCAATAACAAAAGTAAATAATAAATATTAATGTAGTATTGATAAATAAAGATAATAAGAAATATAAAACTCTAAATATGTTTGTTTGCCACCTTATATAATTTTATATATATTTCAATTTTCAGTGTATTGGCAATTTATCATTAGTTTATTTAGACTTGATGGATGAATGTTTCTCACAATGACAATTATATCTTAGTAAGTAAAAATCAAAGGACCCAAAAAAATTGCACATTTTTGTCGAAGAAAATGGGGAAAACCAAAGTGTTGTATATGACCAAGTACTAAAATAACATTAGCCTTATACGCCTTTGCTATACATAACCTATTTTTAAATAATTGATGACTGATTGCACCAAAAATACTTAAATATGATAAATTTTTATATTTTAGAAGAAGATAAAGTGGTAATTTTTCGAAACTGAAAAAGGTTTTATGCTATAAATATGAAACAATATGTAATACAATTATGAATTGACTAATATTGTATCCAGTTCATTCACTAACATTCGCTAACTAACTCAATCAATAGACGCGTGCAGTTAATCTCGATTATAAAACAACTTATATCTGCGATTCATTAAAGTCTTATCATGAATATTTATTTTAATTCGATAATTCGTCAACAATTGCTGACTTTATCAAAATTAATATCAAAATATACTATTGTAATATGAAGAAACGTAATACATGAATCATTGAAGTCTATAAGAAAGAATACGATTCACTACCTAGTTGAGTTTTTGTATACCCTTAACTTAAATTACTCGAGACTTTGTTTCTTACAGGGAGCTTCAATATTATTGCTACAGAATATTAAATCTCACAAACGGCAAACTCTTTTTATATTTTATATTGTAACCATTAATATTATGCTAATTATACTAATGTAAAAAATGAAACTTATTAAATTTATTAAAACATTAATTAATTAGAAAATTATAACTGTAGCGAAGCACGTGTATACGGCTAGTTTTTACATAAAACAGTTAATTTAATACTAAACATTTTAAATTACAATTCATTAATATTGCATATTTTCTAAGTGAAAATCCGCAGTGAATTTTCATTAAATGCTTGCGATGGAATTAGTGCACACTGTTTGTGTGATTGTCTTCAAACTTTCTTCCATAAGGTCTTTTAAGGCTTTTAAACTCTGTTCTCTAATAGTTAATTCACTCTGTTATTAAGAATAACTCTTTATCACAGATCAGAAATTTTTATTGGGGTAAAACAATGGACCAAATATGTCCAAGTCTGAGTATCCTGTTTTCACGGAATTCTTGTTTGGCGCAATTTTTTTCAATTTTACCGTGACAAGGGGCATTGTCAATTACCATAAAAACTGGTTCACCATGGCTAACCATTGCTTAACTAAAGCAGCTTTTCATCCACACTATTGCATTTTCCTTGTTGAACGAACCTCTTCTTATTTCATAATAAATGCATCCAACCGTGCTTATGTAGCATATTATGTGAACATTAGCACCTTTTTTATGCAGCTGTTAAAGTTGAGCATTTTGTTTCCTTCAAGGATTTGCTCTATGTTCTTAAAATATGAATGTTTAAAATGTTCTACCAGCTGCACTTTTTGGTACCCCCCTTTTACTACTTATTAATTATTTTAGATTAAAAATAAATCGTGATATTATTTATTATTATTTAATTTCAAATATATTGATTTAATTAATTTTTATTTGTTTAATTATTTATTATTATTTTTATAAATTTATTATTTTAATATTTTATTTATTTATTTTAACTGTTTATTTATTTTATTTTAATTTATTTTTTGGTTTATTACAATTATTATTATTACAATTATGATTATTATATTTATTATATTATTATTATTATTATTATTATTATTATTATTATTATTATTATTATTATTATTATTATTATTTATTATTATTATTATTATTATTAATATTATTATTATTATTATTTATATTATTATTATTATTATTATTATTATTATTATTATTATATTATTATTATATTATTATTATTATTATTATTATTATTATTATTATTATTATTATTATTATTATTATTATTATTATTATTATTATTATTATTACTATTATTATTATTATTATTATTATTATTATTATTATTATTATTATTATTATTATTATTATTATTATACAACGGTGATTTCTTGGTAAGCCCTTGCTGTGAAGTTTCGATTATTAAATAATCCTTTTCAGTTTCTTGCAGAATTGTTATATTCAATGAGAAAGTACCAAAATACGTTCTGATTTTCAATTAAAATTTACTTTTGTTTTTGATGGTTTAAATTAAAATAAAAATTTTTAAATTCTTTTGTTTTATAACTGTTTTTATTTCTTCAATACTCTTTTTTCTACAACTTTTAATATAAAAAAAAGAAATTTTAATGTAAAATTCAGAGAAAATTAATAAACAGTTCATGAGTTTTAAAGGCTATAAAAGACGTATAAAAAGCTTTCATCTTAAAAACGAAAAAAGCCCCAAAACACCTTACACCAACAACTTCAAGACCTAAACACTATTCCACTCTGATTTTCATTTCTTTTTAGTTATAAATTTGTTTTAATCTTTTTTTTAAGTTAAAGTATCAGAGTTAACAACAAATCAGACAGAACTCTTTCCGGATCTTGAAGTCGAGTGTATCACTGATGAATGGGATGTTTAGATAAAAGTATTTCTTCTTTTTTGTGTTCTGTCCATAGGTGTTTTTGGTTTTGAATTCATTCTTTCGATATCCTCATTGTGGATACCACAACGTCAATTTTTATAATTTACACAAAATTATTTTAATGTGCTCGAATAGTGCGTATTTGGCCATATTTCTCATACTTTACATTAAATACCATGAATGCGCACTTATATATGACTCTCTAAGGTGCCATATTGACAGAGAATAGCCAATAAAACTACAGAAAGCTCTAACAACTTACATAGTGGTGCTAGTATTATATAATAAGCAAAGGTCTATTTTTAATTAATTTTTCCATAAACTAAGAATGATATAAAGTCGAAATCTGGTTGGATTAAACTTTTGAGAGGAAGTGTTAAAATAAAATAAGTAATAAAAATATTAAAAAAAAACTTTAAATTAGGATGCTCTTTTAATATGTCGACAATGAACTTCTCTGGAATAACATTGATTCTCGAAATCCGGTACAAAGATCCATCTCGAAATTTATCACTTTTAAAATCCATAACAGGGGAAAAGTGAAAATAAAGCTGAATAAAAATGAATGAAATTATGTGAAAAAATAATTAAAAATATTTCAAAAAGACTATAAATTCAGAGTGTGATAAAATACTAAAAAAAATAAATAAAATTTTTATTTTTATTATTATAATTATTATTATTATTGAAAGAACTCTTTCTAGTTTTCACCTCTGATTACTTTTCATTTGCAATGACAAATATAAATTTCACTGATGAATTGTTTTATTGATATTCACATATTTTCGGCACAGCGTTATTCAAGTAATTATTATTATTATTATTATTATTATTATTATTATTATTATTATTATTAAATTTGTTTAAATAAATATATTTGTTGAATACAGTTGAGTATAAGAAAATATCAATCAGAGAAGAAGAGGAGAAAGTGCAAGTCTAGTTAAATTTTGATTATGAGTCATCAGGACAGATTTTAGGTCGAAATGTTTCATATAAATTTTTATTATTATTATTATTATTATTATTATTATTATTATTATTATTATTATTATTATTATTATTATTATTACTAACCATTTTAAATTTGAAAAGTTTAAATGGGAATAAAAAATATAATAAAATTAATCAATACGTCGGAATGATCTCGATCTTTTAGAAAATAATCAACTTCGTGCAACAAGTCACGATTATTTGTCTTATACCCCTTTTGTTCATGCATAAGAGAGGATAACTTTTCCAGTTCTGGATTTTGTTCGACTATGTGATATCTGGCTACTCTACACCGGTATTCTTTGTCCTTTAAAAATCGACTATATTCCGGTTGAAACTGACTATAACCTTTCCACCCTAAATGTATTTATTATATTTTATAAGCATAATAATTTTCTTTACAATCAAAGGATCTGTCGATTGGCATTAAAATGGCATATTTTTTACCAGGTTTCATTAGTAAGTCACAGCCTTTTATGAACTCGAAAAATTTGTTAGCTTTGAAAAAATTCGAAGAAGCACATTTAGGATTGTTCAAAATGTCATTAAAAGACATGGCTGACCAAAAATTAATCAACTGAATTTAACGGATTCAATTAAAATTAAATAACCTGATAGAGGAATCAGTGGCTTTTCTATTATGTGGTACACTCCATTTGCAGCCATATTATCCTGAGACACAAATTTACTTTTGCTTCCACACAGATCTGACACGTAGCGCATTTCCGCGTTATTTTCTGTAGAACATTCAACACTTATTCTTTCTCCCGAGGAAGTAGTAATTTCTCGAACACTTTTATAAAGAGCCGCTGAACAGTACAATTTAGAAATCACATGATTGCGAACTATTTTTTCTAATTCAGTTCCAAAATATTTATTTTTGATGCTCTCCAATTTTCATTTTTAACTGCCAACACGGTATACCAAATCTTTGATCGAGTATTCTGTAGCTCTCGCTGTAAACTAGAGGGTATATCGTTGGCAAACGACGATGTTTCTGGGTCTGATTTAAGTGCATCGAGTAAATTATTCCGATCAAAAGAAGTTCCGCTTCGAGGAACTAAAGGCTGTTAATTTATTTTTAATTACAAAGAAATAAAATCAAAATTACTTTTCTTATAAAATGAATGACACCATTTTTACACTCAAGATCGGCCTTTGTTAATTCAACACAGTCTATGCAAATTACCTGAAATATCGGCTTATATACGTAAATAATCGCAACGGAACTTACACCAAATGAATATTTTGTTACTTTTAATTTTTGATTTTGATAAACAGAAATTAGTTCCTGATTATTTCGAAGATCCGATGCATAAAATCGACCTTTAACGACATGATAAAACACTGGATCATTGCTTCCTTGACCAGAATTGGATAGATTTTCGAGAGTTCGTTATTATTAACTTGGTCTGGAGCAAAAATGGTAAAATCCTGATTTGGAGTTTCACTCATCATTTCAGGCGACTTCATCATTACTGCAAATCGACTAGAACCAGCTAATTATTTATTGCATTTAGATTTTAAACAAAATTGAAATATTACGAAATAAACTAAGAACATCTGGACATGATTTCCATTGAGGTATGGTTTTGGCACATACTTGATTACCATATGGGTTGGTTTCAAAACTTGGGGGGCCTAGTTTTTGAAACCCAACACAGCAGTCATACCCGAATTCTCTAAAATATTAAAAAATGAAATTATATTGGATTTACCATTAATTACAGAGTCTTTCCACATCTTTTAAAGGCAAAAGGGTCACAGGATGAATATAGAGTTGTACCATCAGCTAATTTCCAGTGGGCGCAGTATCGGTAACTGTAAAGATTTTGACAATCATTTTGTAAACTTGTCGTTTTACTACATTACCCCTGTTCATCTGGTTCCGCATATCTAGCATTTGAGACTTGAGTATCATAGATTACATTATTTTGAGCAGAACTTTTATTTTGTAAGAAGACAAAAACGAATATTATCAAAATTAAGGATTTCATAGATGATTCAATTGAAGTGGTTTCAATGTTTTAGTATATATGTAGTAAAAACTTACTCGACTTTATCCATGCCTTGATTGATACTTTTGAATGACTTGATTCTTAGGTCATTTACTCATATTTGCACTTTGAAAAATTAAGTCCTTAAGATTTTCAATTGCAGTTTATCATTATATAACAAGATAAGGTAAGGTTTTTCAATTTATATTTTTATCAACATTTTTCTGGAAATTTATTATACTGAAAATCTCAACTCTAACAAAATTTATGAAACGTGCAAAGTATTACAAATTATAAATTCACTGTTTATTTTTTTATATCTACTTATATTGGTAGGATAAGGAATTTAAGGGCCCTTGCCTTTCAATAAACACTAAACTAAGTGTTATTGTATTATTACTTTTATAAAATATAAATACTATAATAAAATAGTAATAGATCTGCCCAAACAACCAGTTTTGGATATAATGTAAAAATATAATTCAGGATAAAATTCACTCTTTAATAAAAAATATTATTGAATAAAAAAGAAAAAAAGAAAACAACAACGTAAAGATCATAGGGAGAAGGCAATTAAATAAAAATTTATTTATTTTTACAAAATTGAATTTGGTTTATTTTTCTATTTCAATATTCAAAAACTTTCAAAAATTTGCTAAACAATTTAAAGTATTCACTTCTTGATACCGCTACTGTCTCATGAAACCCTCATAAAACTTAACTCTTTAATTCTAAGTTTTATTGGGCGATAATCTTTTGGCTTACAATCTTTTGATTACTCTTAAAAATAAATTTAAAAAGTTAACAAAACTTTTAATTTTTTTCTATATTATGATTATAATAAGAAATAATAATTTCTGTTTATTCGAAGTGAGTTTACAAATTATCAATTTTAAAATTTATGAATTTTAAAGTGGGTAACAGATATAAACTTTATAAATTATTAAATAAAGGATCTTTCTATAAAATTTATTCAGGTATAAATTATTCTTAAAAATAAATTTAAGTAAATTTGTGTAAAACTTGTAACTTTCAAGGTTATGATATAATAAGCAATGAAGAAGTTTCCGTAAAAATCGGATGCAAAAATTCTATTCATAAATTGGAAAAAGAAAAAGAGTTGTATGATGTAATGAGAGGCGGAAGTATGGTCTTTTAATGGGTTAATAATGATTTCACGGGTTTAGATGGTATTCCAAAATTGATAAGCTATTACCTGTACAATGATTATAAACTATTAGTGTTGGAATTGTTAGGACCTAGTTTGGATGATTTCTATGAATTTTGCAACAAGAACTTTTCATTTCAAACTATACTTATCTTAGGAATTCAGATGATTGAAATTATTGAATACTTTCACAACAAAGGATATATTCATCGGTTTCTTTTAGGAAACGTTTATGACAAACAAATTAAAGTACTTTAGAAACATTAAGCCCAGTAATTTTTTGATTGGACTTGGCAAATCATCGAAAAAGATTTATTTAACAGAGTTTGGTCTGTCAAAATCGTTTATTGACTCCAATAACGGCAAGCATATATCATTAGATATGAAACATTCCATTATCGGGACTCTCAGATTTTGCAGTATAAATAATCATCTGGGATTCAGTAATAATAATTTATTAATTTTTAAGTAATTTTGTATATCAAATATTTCATGTCACGAAATAGACATTTTGAAAACATTAATTTAATTTACTTATTAATAATCAGTAATGTTTTTAATTTACTTATTAATTATCAGTAATGTTTTTGTTCAAATTTAATATTAAATTATCAAAATGTTAATGGAAATATTATTTAGATTTCGTTTACTTATCCTAAAATGCAAAACACAATTTTTGTTTAAAAAATTAAACAATTGCTAGTGACGGTTAAATATGCAACATGTAGCAGGAAGTCCAGCGAGTTTCGACCTCAGAAACTTTCGAGTTTATCACGATGTCTTTAAATATAGGATAATTTATTCATTTGTTTTAATTAATATTTAACTACTTTTATTTAATTTGTTACATTTAAAAATAATTTATTTCAATAATTGCATTTTAACAATTAATTTTTTTTTAATATTAATTATTATATTTTAATTTTTTATTAATTGATTATTTCATTATTTTAATTAATTCATTTAATTATTTTTTATTTATTTATTAAATATTTTAATTATTTTTTCTAAAAAAATTAATTTTATTTATATATTATTATTAATATAATGGTTTGTTTTAATTTGTATTCATTTAATTATTTATTATTTTATTTTGATTTATTTATACAGTACTTATTTTGATTTTCTATGGTTGCTGATAGATTTGTCATCAATTCTTCTCATAACGCTTTCATCACTATTTTACTTTCTACCACTCATGCACTCATAAAAAATACAAAAATGGTATTTTTGTAAACAAACGAAGTCCAAAAGACTTAGAAAAATCGGATCATGTAAAGAAATTGCCCCAGGTGGCCCCATGGACCAGTATGAGTTATCACGCAAGTATACGCCCTCTCCCAAAATTTAAAGATTTTCACTTTGGGAACACAATGAGTTATCGCTCAACTGAACTGCCTGATCGATTTTTTTTACATAAATATTGATATTGATATTATCAGAAGGATATATTTCATTCTTCGTACATTCACATTAAAATACAGTCAATTCTTTTTTTTAATGCAGTATATGTATTCATCAGAAAAACGCATAAAAAAGACATGGCTTGCTTTGAATAAATAGGGATACGTTCCATCATTTTTGAAAAGCACATAAAATACAAATAAATTAAGAGTTGGCGGAGAAATTGAAAAAAACATAAAATTACGTAATAATAAATATAAAGTTTAATAACTTTTTGGTTTTACTATTTTAAAAATCTGAAAACGGAACCTTATGATTTGAATGATTCTCTTTTCAAAATCATTTGGTTGGTTTAGGTTTGACAATGATTAGTCCTTTTTTGAACCGAAGGAGGAAAGCCGCATAACTTCAAAAACGCATAAAAAAGAATTGACTCTACTAAATTTATTATTTTAAATTTATATAACAGTTTACATTATACGTTTAATGTGTTAGTTTGAAAATGCTATTTACGTAGTTAATCTTTAATTATTTACAGTTATTATTTAATTTTTTAAAGTACTGTAAGTACTATATATTAACATAATTCATATTTGAATTTTATGAAACTAATACTCTGGAAATATTTAAAGCGTTATCCCGAAGAGATGATTTGGAGCAGATAGGATATTGCCTATCGTATTTTAAATTAGGATTTCTCCCTTGGCAAGACCTTTCTTCCTCTGACCTTAATGATAAAAATGGAAAGATTTTAGCAATGAAATCAGCACAAGTGCTAAATAAATGTAATCCACTACCAGGTTATTAACATAATATTCAACATTTATATCAATTTATAAATATATATATTATTTAGAGCTTTTAGAATTTTTAGAATACTCTCGAAATTTGCGGTTTGAAGAACAGCCTAATTATAAAAATTGCAAACTTAAATTTCAAAAGTTATTGGAATATTTAAACTTGTCAAAACTCCGGTAATTGATGTGAAAGGCATTAGTAAATTTAAAAATATGAGTTTTGTGTAATAAATAGGAACTAAAACATGAGATTTTTAGATTTGATCTTTTTATGTCATAAAAGATTCATTTTATTCAGTCCGAAAAGAAAGTTATTGAATAAATATTTATCGATAAAATATGTTAAAATCCAAATTTACCAATGCTGAATAAGGATGACAACCTCAATCCGGCTTGGTTGTCCGCGGAAACGTTTTCAAATGCCCATTTGGTGTTTTTCTAAAATTGGTTAAAAATCAAAATTACGAAGTATAAAATTTTAAATGCATTGTTAAAATTTTCCAACTTTAAGTTAAATTTAATTAACCCAAACATATTTGTGAAATTATTTATTACATGGAAATTTCAAGAAAATTAAAAGAAAAATCATTAAACTTTAATCATTTTATAATCATTTTTTTAGTTTGCTATTTTCTGAAAAACCTGTCCATGCAAAGTCTATTTAATTTAAATAGTTGTCCACTTGATAAAATGTACCATACATTCTCTATAATATAAGTGAATAGTTATAGAGAATAATCAATAATCTATAATATAAGGTGAAAATCAACTTTGTGAATATTTTCTTTTAAAAATCAAGTGGTTAGATTTTGAAAATCGCTCATCTTTCTCTTTATGATATTAGGAAAGCAATATTTAAATCAGAATTCACGAGAGCTCTTAAAAACTTATTCATCGTATCCGAACAAACACATTTGCAAATTTTGCAAGACAGGTGATGAGAGATTGTGTAGACGTTATCATAGCAAATATGAAACGTTACTATTGTTGGACCAGAACACAAATGGCCTTGAAAATTGTTTAAATGTATCAGTAATATAACACGAAAACCCAGCACCAAGATAATTTAAAATACAACATACATCAACTAAACACTTTAAAATCTGAAAGAATATAAATGGTGGGTTTCTGGGTTTTGATATTTTGAAACTATATGGTTGTTACCCAGACAACCCCATACCAATATTCTTTCGCTTACCACTAGGCACCCGTTGTTAAGCAACGTTGGAACTGTGTTCGAGTGGGAAGATCGTCCGCAAAAAGTGAGCGTTATTGCTAATGCTATAATTGACCGAACGATCTCTGGGTCCAACGAGCTGTCGATAGAAGACCTATGCTCGCTTTTGATTCTTAGGTCCCATGATTCCCCTATCTCTTTCAAATGTTAACCTATACTCTCATATCATCTATCTTTGTGTCCATTCGCTTGGTCCTTCTTATTATTGTCCATGTTGATGATTTTTTTATGGTCTGTAAACCCTTGGTTATGTTAAGTAAACTCAGTACATCTCTTACCCTTATCCCTATTATAACTACAATGTTCCCTATTATCATTACTAGCATCATCATTGTTACTATTATATATATTACCTTTTTTAATTGTTACTACTATTACCTTTATTATTATTTTTATTACTATATAATTACCATGTTTATTTTTATTACTACTATTATTTTTTACTACTATTATTATTATCATAATTATTATCATAATTACTACAAATACCATGATTATTATTATTATTAATTATTATTATTATTATTATTATTATTATTATTATTATTATTATTATTATTATTATTATTATTGTTATTGTTATTATTGGTGGGTTACAGGGTTTCGCATCTTGCTTAACTTTATGGCTACCCTAGTAACGCCATACAAAATGATGCTAACCGCCACTTGGCACCCGTTGCTAAGCAACGTTGGTAATGTGTTCAAGTGGTGGATTGCCCGCAAAAATTGAGTACCATGTGCTAGTACTATAGTTGCTCGGACAATCCTCGGGTTCACGAGCTGTCGATAGAAGACCTATGCTCGCTTTGCTCGGTCCCTCATGACTATTCAGGGTTAGTTCTTAATTGACTGTGGAAAACTGAGACGTAATAAGGTTTCTTGTGACAATACTGACATGCAATTTCAAAAGAAACGACTCAACTAAGGCTAAAACTACTCTATTTGAATCAAATCACATGTGGAATATCTACTGTTTGATGTTTTGGAGTTGGGTTGCTCGACGTCGGGCACGCTCCTTGCGTCCCGGTCGACGATTGTTTGCTGGAGTGATGGATTGTTCTGCTGGTTGGGTGCTCTTCTGCGGCATCTGGGATGGGGCGAAGATGAGCGGATAAGTGACCGCTTCACCCTCCCGGCATACTGCTAGGGCGACTTCGAGTCCCCGAATTTGAGTGCGCAGGTTCTGATTGAGCTGCCGCTCCTCTGTCCAGCCTTTCTGTGCCGCCGTGAGTCGGTGGTATACAGCTCTCATTTTTGTTGGATCAACCCATGTTGCTTTTATTTGTTGAGTCTCTCGAGTTAATTGAAGGATTTGGGCGAGTAACTCTGCGTTCGATTGTCTTGCCCGTTCCAGTTCCGCTTGTAGAAGTTGTAGGGATGACATTACTATAATAGAAGAGAGCGTTTAAATTTCTTATTGCCTCTATCAAATCAAATTTTATTTAGTTAAACAAATTGTATGGAACAAGTTTCTATGAGATTAAATAACAAACGAAAAAAACACTTAATATTTAGATCAATTTCTACAACACTTCGTCGTTACTATAGTTCTTCTTCAGGGAATTCTCTCTTTAAACTCCTCTTCAGAGCCGCCACCGTGTAGGGCCGTCGGGTATCGCGGACTGGGTGAGGTGGGTATGCCTCCGCGATGAGCCCGGCGCGGATGTCCTCCTCTACGTTCGTGAGGTACATCCGGGCTTTGACCACATTGAGGTCCACTTGCTCTTGTACTCTTTCCAGAAGGTGAGGAGATTTCTGGCGTGATCATATATTTCTTCGGCCGGGTATTGTTGTCCGGCGAGTCCACAGGGATCGGATTCGAGACCCAACAATCGCCAAGTAGTCGGGTATGACCACCGGGGTGGAAGTTGTTCGATAGTCGCGGCAACTTTTGGTACCTCTCTTGGGTGTGGTTCACCTGCTGTTTGAACAGTAATTCGGTCGATGGCATATCTAAATTATTATCGTTATCAAAGTTCGATTAAGTCGTCTGCTTATAATAATACTCGACTAAACGATGATTATATTATTGCTCTTAGACTGATTAAACTCTACTAGCTTGGTTATTATTGCAACTTTTCGCGAACGACTAGGGCTATTTATCTGTAAGTTCCCGGTGTGATATATTCAGTCGGCTAGCTTTTCTCACGGTACTCCCATATGTCTCTTTTTACTGATGGTAATAATTAGAACGCGTTAAGTGATATTCTAGTGCTATGCAAATTGGGTAAGTCGAAAATCCACGATCTATCAGGCATTAACGTTTGTTAAGTTAGGATTTGTCTAGTGGATGGAATTACTACTAATTAAGATTCATTTAAAATTTACTAAGTACTTAGTGATACTATCTGTTAAAAATCGATTTCAAAACTCAAAGGAACCGCGATGTTATCAGATATTGAGGTTGATTTAAGGTTTATCAAGTACCTACTGCTGTTTAAGATTAATTCCGAAACTTGTTAAATATCTAAAAGTTATATTAATTAACATGAAGTTACAATTTTCTAATATGTAATATAGATATTGATTAAACTAATTCTAAAATTCGCTATTCTATGATGCTGATATTTATTCGAAACAGAGTTAAAATTTACAGGTTGTATTAATTTGATGATATTTAATTTAGTTACATCCTGTCAGGACGATGTTGGCGGAAACGTCAATCTCTTCGATCAAGCGGATGTTAAATTTATTCAATGTAGGTTTCCGGCTTCCGGTTGATTCTCTCAGATTAATTTAGTTATCGATCGGCTACTTCTATTATCGACTTAGTGCAATTTTCGGTTGTGAAATGCGCGTAGACTTTCTAATAATGGAACTCCTTATCAAACATCACTTCGACATTTATCATTTGATATATTTATTCGTCTAAGTTGGACTATATCGGATTTTAAGCACGTCGTAAGTTAATTTCTCATGATTTTGTTGGTTCATTTACTAAATTTATAGTCGTTCGTTTGGTTTCTACGGGAAAATTATTGGATTATTCTCGGGTCTAAAACGGGTGTCGGGATATTCATCAGATGTCGAGAAAATCTTTCTAAGCTAAATGATTACCGTCAAGTTAAATCTAATGCTATTTCGTTTCCTAATAAATTAATCTGTTCGCGTTTCTAATTCGGATCAGTTTCGATTTTATCCTTATATTTCGACAATGATATTAATTTGGATTTTTGTAACGATAATAGACTGTCAATTTTTATTCAGTAACGGATTGGTAATTATTTATTGGTCCATTTATTTTAGTTCTTCTAATCACGATTTCTTTATTTTAATCAGACTTTATTTTTATTTTGGTTAATGAATAATATTTTATACTCAATTTTATTCTGAATTATTAAAATTTTTTAAGCAAGGAATTAATTGATTTTAATCCATCTAATATTAGCAAATTAAACCAAAAGAAAGTTTCCGTTATTTAAGCAATGAGTTTTGAACTATTAATCAACGAATTATTTTATTATTATCGATCGTTTTCGACATTTAACCAAATGAGTGCTTTATTTTTAATTCGTAATTTTTCCTTTATTTAATCAATGAATAATTTTTAGCAATTAACTAAACGATTACTTTATAATAAATCTTTAATTCCTAACGTTTTTCCTTTCATTTAATCGATGAAATTTTAGATTATTAATCAACAGATTATTTTATTTTATCAATAGTTTTCAACATTTAACCAAATGATTACTTTGTTTTAATACTTTTCCTTTTCTTTAATCAATGAAAATTTGGATCTTTAATCAACAATTTATTTATTTTAATCAATAGTTTTCAGCATTTAATCAAATGATTACTTTGTTTTAATAATTTTCCTTTTATTTAATCAATGAAAATTGGATTTTTAATCAACAAATTATTTTATTTTAATCAATAGTTTTCAGTATTTAATCAAATGATTTCTTTATTTTTAAATAATAAATATTTAATCCATTTTATTTCGCATATCAATAGTTTTAGCTATATCAACGATTTAATTTGTTTTATCCCCGTGTCCTTTCCCTTTAATAAGCCTTAGGCGCATTTTGTGTTCATATTATATTTACTGAGTGCCCACTGGACTACTCGGTGTGGTGATTTAAGCCGTGTGTAGTATGAATTTAGGTCGATTTTACAGAATTGAGAAACGAGGAAGCAGCCGGAGACTTCTTCCTTATTTCTCTTTTCAGCTATAGGAATAAATATTGACGTTACGACCGCTGCGTTGTGCACGCTGAGTCTTCACGGGTGCATATCATTGGCGATCTTCCACGCTCTTACATGCATCTGCACTATGTTGATTTTACTATCTTGCGTGATGTGTCGGCTGTGGGCCGGAAAAATTTCGACATTAAAATTTATAAAAGCATATAAAATAAGTTAGATATATGTAGAACAATTTAGATATATTAATAATATTTATAATTATAAAACAAATAAATTTACCCATTTTAACCATTCCATAAAAACATCAAATCATAATACAAAATGACATAAATACCTCTCTTCCCACGCCAACGCCGAGCAGAGCTCCATTGAGATGCAAGGACGTGACGTGGAAAGAGGGTTCCACCATAAATAATTCTCACCTAAAATTGAATCCGACAATAGATTTAAAATCAAGTTTTGATTCAAAATGGTTCTAACAATTTTCAAAATATAGTTTAAAACAGTTTGAAAATGGTTCGTTTTCAAAAATGGTTAAGTTTAATGTGAAAATGGATCAGTATATATACCTAATTTTATGACGTGTAAAATTTGATGCAGTAAAACAAAATTCGACCTTGTTATTTTCTAGCAATTCTATTATTTATTTTTATTATTTTTCGATTTATTTTTATAATTTTTATTTAGAATTTTTATTGAATTATTGCTAATTCAAATTTTCGATTTAAATTTCACTTTAATGAACTTTAATTGATTTTTTCAATTTCGTCGAATTTGTCGTGTTTTCTTGTTGTATTTGTGTAGGTATCGTGCGGATCTTGGTGCATTTTGTTATTATTTTATTTTATTTTTATGTTTATTAATTTATATTTAATTCTTTTATTTCTCAGATTTTATATGGTTTAATTGGTGTTTTCAGGTTTATTTTAAATTGCGTGTTGTATCTGCGTGTGTGTTTCTGATCCATTTAAACATTTTTCAAGGCCGTTTACGTTCTGGCCCAACATAAAACACTCGGGGGTCCGTAAAATTGCGACCCGCAATTTCGATTGATTTCAGACTAATACATACATTTTCATTTTCCATATTCACATTCATAAAAATGTCTACTGTAAGGTTAATTATCAAGATAAAGATGGACTTAAGGTCCTGCTACGATACGTAATCGAATAAAATCAGATAGGTTCAGTTTTAATATCAGTGCAAGTTTTATAGTATCAGTTCAAATCAATATCAGTTACTGTAAATCAGTTATATTTGTTTTCGAATGAATCGCTGACGGCTTGGGTTTCGCTTTCGAGCTGGGTTGATCTTGAAGGGTGATTGATGGAAATCTGCGAGAGTCTTGTCGTTTCGTTGGTTTTGTCAATTTTTCGAATTTGGGTGAACATTCTTCTGACTTTTTGAATTTGGGTATTTTGTCTTTGCTTGTTTTTTGTTAGGCCGAGGATGAGACAGCATATTAGAAGTATCATGTTAGAGGTTATACTAATCGGTAGTATAAGTTCATGACTTGGATATATTCCTGTACACTTGTTTTCCTGGTTGCTTTTTGATTGACAGGGCGATCTTTTGAATTTCTTGGATTGGTTTGTTATTGGGATTTGCTTTGGCTTTTCTTTGAATTTGTTTGATGAGGGTTTCTAGGGTTTTCTTCGTCTCTCGATTCTCATTTTTTCTCTTGGTTATTATTCATTATTTTTTCAGTAGGGTTTTTACATTATTTGGGTTCTCTCGATGTTCCTTGTTTCAATTCGTTCCTGTTTTTCTTTTGTTTGGGACCTTGTTACATTGGAGGTTTATTTGTTTGGCATTCTTCATTATCAGGGTTTCTACAAATTTCTTTGTAATCGGCACAGGTGCTGTCTTCTCTTCTGAAGGGTTGGGATTCTCGCATTTTTTCCAACGGGTTTTCAGTGTACACTCTCTCATTATTATCCAATCATAATTTATTAATCCCCCCAAAAAGGTTTGTTCATAACTTCCTAATTTTATACATAGTCATTTTTATATTTATTTACAAATTGTTTCGATTATTTACAGTGGAAGTTAGCCCTTTTTACTCTTCTCTTTTCTGGGTGAGTGTATTCTCGAACTCCCTTTAGTTTGTTTTCCTGAAATCTCATTAATCAGACTTGGGTCTTTATTAATCGCTCGATTAGTTTTGGATATATCTTTAGTCGCTCTTGTTTTCTTTGATTATTCTTTGT
The DNA here is from genome assembly GCA_022537955.1 of Schmidtea mediterranea. Taxonomy (NCBI): domain Eukaryota; kingdom Metazoa; phylum Platyhelminthes; order Tricladida; family Dugesiidae; genus Schmidtea; species Schmidtea mediterranea. Next base: position 26,963,344 of record CM039679.1, on the reverse strand, counting down.
TGATTGCAGATTTTCATCTAAGATTCTTCTTTGTTTGTTTTCCTGCTTGAGTTGACTTTATAATTGACTCGTTTGGTTTCCTTTTCCAAGCTATTCGGTTTTGTTTCTTGAAGTTGTTCTGTTAATGTTTTAATTCGTCCTGAGCATTGTTGGTGACTTTCTTTAATCTCTCTGCTTCTTACAACTGTCTTTCTATTTGTATTAACGTATCCTGTTCGTTTTTCTGCTGTCCCCCCTCCCTCATTTCTCTCTGCTTCGGTTTCCCAATAATCTTCCAGGATTACACGAGTCTTTATTTTCGGTATCTCGTCTTAATCGTTCATTTCTCTCTCTTGATTTGCTGTTTTCTCCCGAAATGCCTGGATGTTAGTTTTTTCGTTTTAATTCAATAATTTACTAGTTTTTGCCTGTATATAGCTGTTGTTTATTTACCTGTGCGTTTCTGAGATTCTTGCTACCTATCACTAAATCTAGCCATCTTTTCCTTCGGCTCTCCATCTTTTACTGTAATATCTATGGGAGTCCTTGTCGATTGGTTCACTAGATTGAATTGTGGCTTGGTACGTATTCTCCGTCTTCTAGATTCATATCTGATTTCACTATCATTTCGAATTCATAGTAAAATATACATGATTACAAATTATTTGTTTTCTATCATTTTATTATTTTGTCTTTTTACACTTTTTACAATTTCTCTTTTAGGTTTACATTGGTCGCTCGTCCGTCTCCCCGAATCTTCATCGTCGGACCGGGTACTTGAGTGAATTTCAAGTTGGTATAATGGCAATAAGCAGCGATGGTGGTCGGTTTGTAACATATTTACCTCTTCTCAGCAAGGTAATTGTTATATTTAATCCTTCGTCTGAAGAGATAAGGCAAGGTACGGTATTTTCCGTTAATTCTCCACTGCATTTCTAATCGATGCGTATTTTCCAACGCTTTTAACTTTTCAATTCTTTTCTCAGATTCTGTTTCAGTTTCCCTCATAGCCTTCTTTAATCGTTTCTATTTGCTTTAACTTGTCCTTTCAGTGTTCGTTGACTTCAGTGATATCTCACATGAATTTCTTTGAATAACTACTGCAACTCTCGTGATCTCATTCACCTCCTATTGGAGTTCTGTATCCTCTCAGTTTATTGTTGTTCTGTCGTCTTTCATCCGTTTTGTCGTGTAGGGTTTCCGATAATTTTTACCTGATTAACTGGTCGATCCATTGTCCTGAGGTCCTTGTCGGATTTCCTGAGCTTCCTTATTGTATTTTCGTACTGGCCCCTTCGAGTGGGGGATTCCATAAGTTGATTTCTCGTTCAGTTCCAATTTGTTCTTCTACACTCGATTGTCCCATAGCCCCAATCTTCCATATTCAATACTTTTTTGTAACAGTCTTATCTCTTCTTGGCCTCTTGTACTGTTCTTTCCATCTCTTGCTTCTAATTTGATTCACTTTCTTGTCTTCCGTTTTTAATTTGTTGGTATTTTGTCTCTGTTTAAGAGTCTTTTCTTGTTCTAATTAGCATCAATCCTTCAGTTCGTTTGTTGCCATCAATATTTAGTGATTTGTTTTTTGTATAGTTCCTCTATGCAATCGCAATCTCGATTTTCGACAATTCTATACTATGTCGTTCACTTTCTCGTTCCCGCGTGTTTGGATCACTATTCTTTCTTGTTTCCGTTCGCTTGGCCTCTAATTACTCTTTGATGGTAGCCCTTGATTCTCAGCTTGTTGGCTCCTTTTCGTCATTTTCCCATTTGTTTATAAGCTCTGTTCGGTCTTCTTCTTCGGTTATCTTGCTGGATATAATCTGGCAGCGCTGCATCCAAATCCGTTCCTTGCGCGCTCCCTTCTTACTCCTACCGACTCGCTTTCCAGTGGATGCTTGCCGTGGCCCATTCTTTGGCTTGTTCAATGGGTTTCTTTGTTTTTTCTATCACGATATTGGTCTAATTTGCCCAATTTTCTCTGCATTTGCTGTAGAATTTTATCGTCTCCTCTCCTTCTCCGTTATCTCTCTGCTCTTTATCTTTTACACTTTCCCAGCAACTCTTTCGATTTCGCTTTGTTGATCCTCTTCTCTTGCTCTAACATTCTGATTCCTTTCTTTGGTTATGAATTCGGTTGGTTGCATAGATTTCTTTTAATCATTTCCTCTCTCGTCCTTACGATATATGGTTCATTATTCTCCCTTCGAATTCATTGTCCTGTAGTTCCAGTTCTTCTTTTATCATCTTTATCTTTACGTGCCTCTCAGTAAGTTCTCCTTCGAGCTGAGATGTTAATATTCTTTAATCTCATCGACCTTTGTTGCCAATCCTCTTTAATCTCTTTTAGGCTGTTCGGATTGGCTTTTACGGTTTTTGACTTCTTTGTCTCTGTTACAGTTTCTCTATCTTGGTTACATGTCTTTTTTCATTGAATTCTGATATTATATAATTGATTATTTTCTCTTTCAATCATCAAACCAAAATTATCATGATTTACATCGTCTCGTATGTTTGTGATTTTTAGATTATAATTTTTTGTTATTTACGTTAATCTTTATTTACATTTTTACATAGTGCTTCCATTTAATACATGAATATCAGCGAAACGGAATCCTTTGATCCGCCCGTTGATCGGTTTCTACATACCTGGACATATATCAAGTCTTTAATCCACACTTCATAACATGTGACCATATCCACAAGGAGATAATTTATTTCTACATGTTCTGCCAACGGAGTCAACACATGAACTGCTGCAATACTCTTTAATTATTGAATCGTTTGTTCGATTCTCTTTTGGTTCTCTTGGATACTCGTTTGAATGCTCGGATTAACTGCTGTGTACGAGTCCGTACACATTCTAAATTATTAAGCTAATCGTTCTTTGATTATTTCCTCATCTTTTGATGATCTACTCGCTGATAAATAAAACTATTTCTCAGTTTGGTCGATCAAATATATCTTCTAATTTGCTGGATTGTAATTATTACTCGATAATCTTTTGACTTTTTTCTTGTTTTAACATACATTTTCCTTTAGTTTAGCTTTTGGACATTCTGATTGGTATGGCCTGTTGATTTTTTTGCAATCTTCGCACATATTATTCCTCTGGCTGTTTGGCAATAATCCTTGACTCCGCAAATATCGCGCTTCTTGGATTTCCTTTGAAAGTTTTAATTCTCGTCTCTTCGAATGTCTAGTATTTATATACTCTTTTTCCCAATATTAATTCTGTGGGGGGGTCTTAGAAACCCTTATATCGTTATCTTTTTCTCGCCTCCTTTCATCGCTGTCTATTTCGATATGTCGAAGTCCCATTCTGATCTTGTTCATTCGCTTGTTCTGAACGTCCTAAATTTAAACATAAATGGAAACATCTTCGGAGTTTTTTCTCGATTTCCCCGTTATTGAGCTGTATATTCTCCTTATTTCCATGTGAGCAGTTTTCTGGCAAAAATGCATTTTACTTCGTCTGGTCGTTCTGGGGCGTTCCCGTAAACTAAAAGCCTGTGCGGTCCATCTCTTTACTTCTGTCGTCAGTGAATACTTTATTATCTTTGGAACGTTATATCTCTGTTCTTCTTTCTCAGCTTCCTCGTATCTTACTTTTTCTTTGTGAGTAAATTACCTTCCTCATTTTCCATGGTCGTTCCGGTTGTGTCGGAAACTGGTATAATGCTGAATTGCGATTACTAAAGGTTTTAATTTTTTCCTCTTCCTCTGGTTTTTTCCATAGTCTCGTCCATCGCAGAATCTGTATCTCTATCCTAAACTGTACTGTTTGTCTTTCGCTGATGTCCGCTTGCACATCTAATATCGTCATTATTTTTTGAATTTTTGTTTTCTGAATTTTTCTGGTTAATTTGTAAATTTTTTGATTTTCATTTGGTTTTATTAATTTATGTACATTTAATTTACACTTTCTTTTTTTACGTCTTGTCGGCTTTTCTACTTCTCAATTTTATATATAATTATCTTCTCGCAAGAATCCTTTCTCCTCTCAATCGTTGTTGTGATAAAAAGTGGTGTACCAAATTGCGTACTTCCCATCGGTTGTGTCTGATCCCATCTGTGTTCATTCCTGTTTGATTGGGTTAACGGTAATCCTCTTGTCCTTATCATCGTTAATATCATATTGGTTTAAAAGGCCATGTAATAAATTCCATCATAATCTCCTCTTCTACTCTGAGAAGACACTGATGTGGGTAGCCCGTTGCTATTACCTAACTCCATTTGCGGATATAATTCTAATGCCCAATTATATCCGTTTTCCCAACTGTATAATTGGTGGACTATCTAGAATTCTTTGTGTTCCATCTTTTGCTCTCTGAGTTTCCGCGAATATCGTTATTTTCCATATGAAATGGTCTGGAGGATGTTTTCTGCATATAGAACCTGTTGGTGATTTAGTTCCTTATGTGTTATTGGTCTCTTCGCATTTTCCTTTCATTTCGGCGTTTTCTTGAGTGTATTTCCTGCTTCCTTTCGAATCTTCTGGAACTCTAATATTCCTCTTATTAGTGCCTGTCTGTGCATCATTTCTGTTTCTAGGTTTACTTCCCATGCCAACATCCCTATTTTCACGTCATGATTTTCGGTGTGCTCGATAGGTTCCAACATGTGCTTTTGTCACTTTCCGCAATGGTAATGTGTGCTCGGGAGGGTCAATTGAATAGTTCTAACGGACATTTTGACTGGTTGCCGACACATTCGTTCCAATGTTCCCTTTAATTTGACTTTATCTTTCTGCGCAGTTGTTTTGCGCATTATCCCTTTGTATTGATTCACATATTTGTTTCCTCTTTTGGAGTCCGATGTTCCATATTCCATTTTATCCATTCGATCACTGAATCGCAGAATTACGCGATTTTTCTCTCTCTTAGTGCACACTTGTGAGTTCTTCATATTCTTTTTTGTTTGATGGTTGGCATTTTCCGGCATAGTATCTCGTTATATTCACATTCGTTTGCGTGACTTTCGGCTTCCTTCATCAGGTTCCTTTCCATTCGCATTTTTTGCTTGGCATTGAGAATTTATTAGGTTGGTTGATTTCTTTGTTGGTGGGCTTTTATCCATTGTTGTAAAGATCTTCATCTTTTCCATCGTATTCGTCGCATCCAGGCACATTTTATTGTGTGTCTTCTACTCACTTTTATCGTACATTCGGTACATATTCGCATGACCGACATTTCGTCTGTCTCGCTCAATCAGTAGTTCATTCTGCATTACAAATTCAAATCTTTCTTTGAAATCGCTTCACCACTTCTAATCTATTTTCATTATTCGTCTGAGTTTATCGGATGGATTCTCGCTTCCTCTAAATTCTCTTCGTGATGTCTGCATATCTACAGAAATTTCCTGATTACTCGACGTTGCTTACTCTAATCGTTTTTTACAATATTTACAGCGGTAACGCTGATTTTTACTCTACTGTGAATCCGGTTCTGGGTGAATTTCTGGCATCGATGCATCCATCTCCACCCAACTTGCGATCTACGTGCTGTTGATTACCGTAGTCTTCTAATTTCGTCACTTGCCATAACTTGGATCAGCAATTTAATGTTTCATTTAATTCTCTGCAGTTGTAGTATAGTTCTTCTGTTGCTCTTCAGTCTTATATCTTGTTGTAGGGCCTCTGTTCACGACGCTATTCTGTTAATACTAGATATATATTGTCCACTGAGATTTTGACGCATGTTCGTTATTAATCATTAATCGCTATTGTCGTCTCCACGTTGCCCTCAATTCCTGAATCTTGTATATTTCCTTGATTTAAATTCATACAATCTCTATAGTACAAGTTGGCAGCTGCTGGTTGTTGAATTGCTTGTGAACGGTGGTATTCTCACTCTGATTGGTTTGATTACGTAATTCGATCCATCTATTGGTTAACCTCATAATTATCGGATTCCTCTAATTTCATTATTGTTATCTAAACGAGTGCATTGTACATATATTTATAAATAGTACATCACCAATGCTGACTATCATATCTACATAATATTTACACTATATACAATGTCTCTTATTCGTTTTACCACCATCGTCTCGGGACTCTTATACGTAATGTATCCGTTATCCCCATATTTCTCATTCGTAACTGATAACATCAAATTCATTGGATCCATTGTTGTGTTTCTATAATTGGCGGTTCTTTAGCTCAGAGTCCGCTGTACTGGAATTTCCTATAATTTCGTATTCCCAGCATTCTTTCTGTCACGTATTGTCCTAATTTCGCATGTCGTAATGAACATTTTCTAATACTTGCTGGCCATAATCTTTCTTCGCCAGCTTCTTTTTGCATTTGGTAGTTCTTTGCTAGTATGATTATTAATCAGCATTACTGAACGCCGCTTACTATCTGCGTTGTTATCCAATCATTTTAATTCAAATGTAATTCCTTTCGTTAGGCTGCAATGGTTGTGCTTTTCCCCTTGCATTGGTTGTCTCCATTATTCCTTCTTTGGTTGTAACGATTTTTAAGTTCTTTCCCTGGAGTGTAATGCTATCGTGGATTGAAAGGTGGGCGGTCCGTCCATGATCATACCTTTTTTCCATGTTCGTTTCTGGACTCTCAGATTGTTTGTTGTAGGTGAATCTGTCGCATTTGACATGAGTGGTTTCTTGTTACGTCTCAATGCCTACATAGAGCTTCCCACTTTATGGATATTTATTACATATATTTTCCTCTCAGTTCCTTTTCGTAGTGATACGATATTTCGATATTCGTTATCTGAGTTTGCTTGTTTCGACATTGTAATCTTTTGTTTACTGGTTCGTTCTTTTTGGTTCGTATACGCAATTGTGATAGAGTTTCACCTTGTGTTCTCCAATTACATTTCTTCTCATTGCTGCGAGGTTGACTGGACTATTTTAGTATTACCGCTTTGACTTCTAACTGATCGTCGTTGGAATACGGTTCTGTCTCGTTGTTTCCTTTCTGGGTTTTTGTCGGTAAGATTGCTGTTGATAACGTTCTTCTGTATTGAGTGTTCCAGGTAGATCATACTCTTCCGTCTGACGTGTACTATAACGTTCCACGTGTTCTGTTAGTTTGAATATACGGTATGGTTTGATTTTGATACAATCGATGTTGGATTTGACATTTGATTCTTGTCGTTCATGCGTTCCGCCTTGTTTGGTTTCGATATACAAACGAAACGTTTGTGATAGAGTTCTTTACCCGTGATTTTCGACTATTATCTCCTCTCCGGCTCTTTGGGTCTGATCTAGCTTTTATTGATATTTCTAGTATTTTCTCGGACTCGGACGTTTGTAATGGGCTCTTCGTTTGAGTGTTGTGATTTTTCTACACGGTTTGGCTAATGTGCAGGTTAGTTAATAATGTCTTTTGGCTACATTATTAGTGTATTCCGCAATTTCCTTCTAGGTCCTATCCCAGTTCACATTTCGTTCTCGCTTGTCATATTCATTTCCCACATCGATAATTTAATTTGTATCATACTTGTTCAAGTGGTTTGCGTATTCCTCGGTTATTATTCGTAATTTTCTATGCCGGTTTTACTTGTAGTTTGTGACATTCTTGTCTTTGTAGCAATCTCTACATACATCTTGGTGGTTGGCCATGATGAATGAGTTTTCGATCGTATTTCATCGTTCCTGGTTTCGCTATGGAATCGAATTGGCAAGTTAGCGTTGTATTCCTCGTCATTTAGTAGAACATGAGTGTCCTTTGCTGTGCGCTGTCCTGTTCGTCATTATGGGTTCGTGATTCTGAACGAGATTTAGTTTGCCCTTTGTGATATTTTCTCAGCTCCCGTTAACTTGATGGAGCGTATCGAATAATTATTATTGTCTGTAGCAGGGTCGGTCGGTTTGATTTTTCGCTTGTTGTAGGGTACCGATGCAATCATGCCTTATTATCTGTTTTCCCGTCGTTATGGACTGTTGCTGCGTTTTCTGTGGACGTTCCTGCGATGATGAGTTCCTTTCTCTTGTTGTGCGGATTTGTTTCACTCAGCATTTGGTTTGGTATCTTGATGCAGCTGTGGTGTTGTTGCCTGGTTGTCACTTCCCTGTCTCAGCATATTGATGTCATCCAGGTTTCCCTGTGTGAATATGTCGTCCTCGACATTTATTATCATATTATTCTCGTATACTTTTATTATTCTTGCTTTTATATCGTGCATCTTTTTTATCTCTTGTTTGCCTCGCTGAAATCTTATTGCTTTCGATGCATCTGTGTATTAATGCATCAATACTGTGTCCTTTCAGGTTCCGGATTCGTATTGCTTCTTTCGGATGATTGGTGAATTTTAGTCCTTCCCACTTTTCAACATTGCTTTTATTGTTTTTGGAAATGGATAGTGAGATATATTGTTTCTTTTCCAGATAGAACGTCTGTTGGTCCCTGTACCATGAGTAGTGAATAATTCGAATACTTGAGTGGTGGAACGCCTCGTAGATCATTTCAGTGCAGATGGCTGTTGCTTCGGGTTTGTTGTGGTGAAGCAGCGTCCCGATAATGTTGTGATTGTTTTAAACCCATCATCTCTTTTCTCTAATTTCGCGTTACTGGGTTATAAATTTTTATTGGCACTTGCTTGTCTCGGATTCAATGTGCATAGTGTAGGTACGAATTATTTCTCCGATGTCTTTTTCTTTGAAGGAATGATCCTGTTTTTAGTAGTTCTCTCAGAACTGTTGTCGAAGCATCTGCTGCAACTGCGAACATTAATGGTGTTTGTACTCGTCTGTCGAGTTTGTATAGGTGGTGAGGCGTGTCCCGCATTGTCTGCAATAAAGTTGAATTTAGGTCTATTTATCCTTTGGGTAATTCTGTGTGTGTACTGCGATAATGTAGAAGGTACGTTGTCCCTTCTCATCTGCCGATATGGAGAGATCATGGGTAGCTTTACCTTGATACGAATCGCATTTCGGTGGCTTCGTAAGGCTCCTTTGGCGTAAGACCATAGCGATTTATCCCGCTTTGTTGACTATTCTCATCCATGCCTTTTGCCGTTCGACGCCATTCTGGCATTAGTTATCTGATGGTTTACTATTATAGGTCCATCTGTCTACAGTTAATCTGGGTCGCGGTTAGGAGTTATTTTTTGGTTCATACCGGTTTTGGTCTCTAAAGCGAGTGTTATTTGATGTTGCTTTTAATTTTTTCGCGACTCACGTTATGCCGTTATACTTAGGCTGTGTTGAAGTTTGTGAATCTGGTTTGCATACCTCGATTTTCTGGTTCTCTTGTTATTTTGTTCTAGGTATTGCTTTACCAAATCTGCTCACGTTTACGTAATAGAGTCTAGTGAGTGGTATTGGTGGACGTAGTTGTAAGCTGAGCATGGTGGTTCGTGCGGTTTACGATACATTATATCAGTAAGGGTCTTTACCACAGTCTTTGTGAAGATTCCTGCTACGTCCTGGATGAATTTCTAGGCGTCGCAGATGGTATCACCGCAGGTCTCCAACCGAAAAGTTGATGCTCGACGTACGTCTCAGCTTTTATCGATGTAGTCTGAGGACTCTCTGTGATTAATCTAGATATTCAGACTCTGCCTGTTTCCAAGTCTCTTGCATCCGCTCTTTGAATCCTGTTTAGCAGTAAGTGCATTCAAGTTTCCAATACTGTGATGATTGTGTTAATATTCCAGAGTGCTATCGGCATGTAATGTTCTGCTGCCGTAACATAGTTGAGGTATGACGTCATTTTTGTGTGGCTGAATTGTATTAGCATTCTATTAAGCCATAAGGCATAGATATATATATGCTGTCCCCAATACTTTTTGTGTCTGCGTTACTATAACTCTACCATAATGTTCTATTAGTATGCATTGAATCGTTCGTTGACCGTTGTGTTTGTGGAATGGTATGGTGAGTGTTCTCAATTTTGCAGATTTCTGAGAGGTAATTTAAATTTCCTTGATTATTGTCGCTATTGAATGTGGTTCCTTGATGCGGGTTAGAATCTGTTTGGTGTTCCGTATGCTACAGCATTATTGTCCTCGTAACAGGATCTATGCTAGTTGTTTCGGCTTGTTATTGATCGGTATAAGGCCGAATGCGTTCCGGAATATTTTAGATAAATAGTCTGTTACTGGAACTGAATGATTATAGATATTTTTTCCATCGAGTTAGTTTCTGGTAGATGGTCCTACTAACATCCATGTGCAATCATTGTCATGGTTCTTGGTGAATTGGCGATGGTTTAGACGGTGCCTTCAGTTTACTTCCTGTGCTTTTCTGGTTGCACATTATCAGACAATTCTTTTATCCATCCTTATTACATCTTCTCCGATATTGCCATAATATTTTTGGCGCAGTCTTCTTCCGTCTTTTTTGGCTGACGATGTGTCCTCCAAGTTTTCCATCGTGGTATGCATTAATACCTCCTTTGTTTCTACTTCTCTGGTAATGCACATTAAGTCTTTCCTCGACCATCCGATAATAATAACCTATCCCTTCTCCATGTATATTTCGGTGTCTGTTGTTTTCCATATGCTCTTTTAATTTACTGTTGTTGTCGAAGAATTTTCTATATCATTGGTTTCCATGAATCGATTATTGTTTTCAACTCTTCGTCTTCTTCTGTTCATTCTTAGTTTGTAAAATCGATATCTTCTCGATGACAATGCATATGCTTCTTACTATCTCATGATGCTCATTTCCTCAATATGACAAATCTGACATCAATTGCGTAGCGTTGGGCTTTTCCCTGATTTTTGAATTTTATATATGGTGAGGTATCGTTGTCAATTGCAGTCGCTCCATTCTCATTAGATTCACTCGAAGGCTCTTTTATTGGCTCTATTGCTCATATCCAATTGTGTTGGTGGTACTGTATGATATATATATCTCGTTACCCCATAAACAAATCATATAGTGATGTGTTAATATCTTGGATTATTGCTAATGCCTCTCTTTCAGTCACAGAGTATTCTTTAATGTTTCTTGAAATCGTTCGACTTATATATATCCAATAACTCGTTTCTTTATGTCATTCTCCATTTGTCCTAGGACTGCTGCCAGATTCTATATTCCACTTGCTCTGTCGGCTATATAAAAACGTTTCGTAAATCTGGTGTGTACGAAGTAGCGCTGTTATTAGTTTGTCTGCTGAGTGTTTTCAATATAGCTGTGTTCTTTTTTCCCAAATAAACGGGGTATTCATTTTTGGTCAATTCTTGGTATATGGGTTTTGCCGCGATGGTTGCTAATTCTTGCATGAACTTTCGATAATATCCACATGTAAGCCTAAGAATTCTTGCACTTGCGTGACTGTCTTGGTGCTAGGGCATCTTTATTCTTTTTTCGATTAATTGTTCTTGATTCTGGTTCGTTTTGCCTTTGCTGACACATTATATGTCCTATAGTAAGTAACTTTTCCTTTCCTCAATCGCATTTGGATGGTTTTCAATTAACTTCCATTGTCTCAGTCGAAACGAATAACATTACGGATATTCTTTTAAATGTTTCTCGAAGGTGCTAGAATAAATAATAAGTCATCAAAATATATAAACCAATACAATTTGTTTGATGCCATGAGTTACGAAGTTCCATACATCTCTGGAATGAGGAACTGGTGCGTTGGTTAAATCCGAAAGGCATTTTCTTGAATTGATATAGATCTTTCCCAATTGTAAAGGCAGTTTTCTCTCTGTCCTCTTTTTTGACCTTTTATCTGCCAATAACATTTTAAAACTACGATGTAAAATAGCTGTCTCCGGTAAAGTTGTAACATTCTCATTTATGTTCTTACGTGGGTATTCTAGTCTCGTTTGTTACCTGTCATGAGTCGTCGGAGTTATCTTATTATCAAGAAACCGTTTGTGTTCCGCTCTTTTCTTACATGACTACGGAATTGCCAGGCGAGACAACTGGTTGATCTACTCTTGCTGTCTAACATCTTTTGCACCTTTTTTCTGCTCTGTTTTATTGAGTCTGCTGCTTAATCTGATATGCCGTAATGTATTGGGATCTATTCGTTATATTGGTATCGTTTGGTTACAATCTGCTTGTATCTCTAATCTAAATTCAGATCTGCGAATATATTCTTTTAAATCCATTAGCATTTTGTAATTGTCTTTCTCATTTTCGTTTAGTAGCTGATGTCGATAGTCATAAATTCTTCTCAGTTTCTTCCATTTTTGCTGTTGGAAGTTCGAAATATCATCATCGTGTTAATCTTTCCCAAGCTTCGTTTTCTGGTAAAATGACTATGTACTCCTCATAGAATTTGTAATGTTGATTGAATTTCACTATTATCGTTTATCTGTACATCATCTCCCTGGCTAATGCGTCAGTTCTTTTCTTCTCATTGTGATTATGTGTTCGAAATTCATTTTCTACCTCAGTTTCGTTCACTTTCATCTCTAACAGAGTCATTTGTGTGCTGCCCTGCACTTACTTATTTCTCTGAGCTGACTTCTGATTTCATCATGCATATTTACGTACGGGTTTTATTCTCATTGCTCCATTGATTCTCCTAGATATCTATATTTATCTCTTTAATTAATCTGGCATGAGATCTGTTCCAATTATTACAGTCTGCGCTCAACTCCTGAGTATACTGCTAAATACGTATTGAATTTTTACATTTTTATATCATGTATCAGACCTAGATTTTTCCGAATGACTGCCTATCCGTATTCCTTACTTGCAAGTATTACATCATGTATGCTCTTCTTATTGCATGGCCCATTTTATCTTGAGATCTTCCGGTATTTATCCATTTTATGCTGAGAATGGTTGCTCCGGTATCAATCTTGCTTTATTTCTACTCCATTTTATTCGATGTCCCGTTAATGTGGTCCAGCCAATGTTGTAACATGCATGGTTGAGTTTCTGGATCCTGAATCTACACTTCTTGACTTTGGCTGGTTCTTGGTACTAAGTCTGCCCAATTGGTCGTAATGGTACTAGGATAAATATTTTCGTAATTTTGTTTGATCTTTGGTGTCGGTAACGTGTCTTTCTACGTGGTGCGTTCTCTCTACTGATGTTGTGCTTCCTTTAAACATTCATATACTGGTGGTGGATGATTGTAAGAGTCCACTGATTCTGTTTTCGGTTTTCCCATTGTTTGAGTTGCTCTTGATTAGCATCTGCGTCCTCTGATTTTCATCATGTCGCCGTGTTATACTCTATCATCTCTGAAATGTATCATCGTTCCAAGTTATCTCGTTTTTTGTCTGGCTTCATTTGGTTTTCTCGGCTGTCTTTCTAATGCTCATTATTGCTTTAAATTTTCGTCCAACTTCTTCACGGTACCAATTCATTTTGTAGAAATTCCTACTAGTCTTTTTAATTCTGTGAAATATCGTTTTTGAGTGTCACATGTAAACACCAAATTGTCTTGCTAAAACGGTAAAAAATCCAATGCCATTTTCCAGTTGATTTTTCTCTCTCTTTTGTAGATATCGAAACATGCTAACATATTGTGTTATGATTACTCTTAACGCATTTGAATAATAAGAAATATTGCCTAAGAGTTCCTGCAATCATTGTTCCGAAGATTAAAATCTGTCCCCACATGGCTTTATCAATTTTGCTGTTGCATGTGTGAAAATGATCTGGTGAAATAACAGTTCGTAGTGGGTTCTCCATAAGTTTGTTACCTCCCTGTTATCGTTAAAATACTAGATAGTATGCCTTTGCCTTTGTGCCTGGGATAATAAATGTTCTCCATGGCTCCGTCCCAACTTTTGTTTGGTATATCCCCTCACTGTGATATATGTCTATGGTTTGAAATCCCTGCTTCCGCATGCCAATTCTGTTAGTACAAATTTGGTGTGTGCACGATACTCGAGTTGAATGTAAGCCAACTTCCATCTCTTATTTCGAATAATGGTCCATGATACATTACTACAATCGAACATAGTTGGTGTACAAATTTCTCTGGGTTTATCATCCTTGTCACCGGTATAGCGAATCTGAGTTTTTCCTTATGCATTACTCTATTCATTTAGCATTATCATATGAGATGGTGAGTTCTCTGGCAGTTTTGCAATTGTCTCCACATTGTATGTGTACATAACTTCTACCAAGATCTCGATCCAAAATACCTTACCTGTATGGTAAGTAATGAATCGTTACTCCTGATTCGTGATGCCATGCTAATTTGTTTTTTTAATATCTCTGTTCAAGATACAGTCATTTTTAACTAAATCGTAGTATATTTTCTCTGTTGATGCCAATCCTTTGTGATATAAGAAATCCATCTTGTTATTTATATAGAGATATAGTTTACATCCTTGGGGTCTATTTGCGCTTTTGCGTTCGGTATTGCTGTTGCGATATAAAATTTCCTAATAATCTGTACTGCAACCATTTCGTCAACATTGCTCACCATTGTCCTTTTTATAAATCTCATTCCGATTGTGGTAATCAGTTGATATTACTAACACGTTGGCGTACTTCTGATCCGAATAGTTGTGTAATTGTGTTTTCCACGATTCTTCCGGTCCCGTAATTCATCTAATGGCGCTTTTGCGTGTTAGTTTCGGTTTCTCTGTGCACTTGTCCGCAATCTGCATCAATATTGCACTTTTCAATAAAGTGAGTCTAAAGTTCTGGTATAACGGCGGATATAGCATCGTGACGATCCGTATTGCATGATCTACTGTTGCTAGACATGAGGGTTACTTTTTCATTGCTTGCGTCTGGATCAAAATATCCTTGATATTCCTCAACTGTAACTTGAATAGATTTGATCACTACTATACTCCTATTGAACTAATGGATTCAATAGGGTGTACTCTCCTCCTTGACAGTCCGTCTCCAGCCGTTATTCTTCCGCAAGAATATACTCGTAGTCTTATCTTTCCTTCTTCCGCTGCCACATTTAGTCTTCCAGCTAGGAGATACGTCTGTAGTGATCCTTCTGCACATCTCGCTCTCGCGTTACTGAAACCACTTTGTTTTCCGTTCCAGCTTCTATAATGTTGAATGTGAGTGATGTCGCAAATGAATGCTATCAGATATTTCCTGGTAACTGGAACATTCTTCGATTCCGTTTTAAAGAGAATCTACTTCTGGTTATACATAACGATCACGCTGTTTGCCGTTGTCCCTGCAATTTAACCGGGTGCAGCTTATACACCTTCACGTTCTTTAGGGAGTATTTGTCGAGGCAAATCTTATATGTCGCAGATCGTATACTACAACTGTCTACTCCTTTCACGCACATCATCCATAATGAGTATAATGTAGTATTATCGCATTCATGATCTTTCTATGGCGTTTTTTGGGGTCACTTGCAATATATCGTTTGTTTCGAATTCCGTTAATAACTCTTTTAACTTGTCGCAATTGTTCAGTTTGATCATCTTCTACTTACCAGATTTATAAAAGCGTAGCCATCCTCACTTGAGTCAGGAGAATATTCGATTACTTTCCTGATGAGTCTTTATCGCAAAATTCATATCCGTTTGCGTTGTATCTGGAGTTCGCTTCTGTATATTACTATCGTATGTACATAGTAGACCATTCCCTCAAATACTGTTTGGGTCATCAGAATCGTTTCGTTAAGTGAATTTTATTATAACATAATTCCTCTGGATCTTTGGTTGTGGTCGTACTTGTTGAGTCAATGATATTATTTATTTATGGTTATGCTGCCCAAAGCTGGTTTCGCCTCTGCTTCCGATATTATTAAGTTTAAATTTCTATTATTCTGATTTTGCTAATCCCAGCATTAGTCAATGTATCAATCTAATTGATTACCATTTTGCCCTTGTTCTGAGACCTTTCAGTTTTCCTGTAACGTATTCCCGTTCTTGCTAAGCTGTTTAATTTCGTTGTCAATTGATCCACTGCCATTTGTTCTTTAGTTCCTCTGACTGTTAATCATATTTTGGTTCGTCCTCTGGATCTTTTCCATTGTGTAACCTGTTTCTTTTGTTGGGTTTCGTGCTGTTGTTATCTCTATATTGTAGTCCTCGTTCATTTACCAATTTCCCATTCTCTCTGTGAGTTCGGCGTCTTCTCTCTTATCTTTTTATTTTCCCTCGGTATCGTGGCTCTATAAGTTCGACTGGTTTTCGATGAACCACATACTAGCTCAATCTGTTCAATCATTATCAGCAATCCACTTCGTTTTCTGTATGAACAAATCTCTGGATTACCGGTATTCCCTGTGGTTTAACTCGTCGCACAATATCATTTAGATCATTAAGTAATCTCTTTTATCTCCTGTTGTGAATGACGATTACTTCATCTGTGCAGGTGACTTCGCTGGCGTATTTAGAACTCTCCTGTCGTCTAATTGCGTTCCGTTTTGATTCTCTTTGTTGAGATCTCATACCGCTAATTTTTGCTACCGTTAATATATTATAATACCTAATTTGCATTTGCGTAACTCCGATTTCGAGATCGTCGTCTAATGATCGTCCTTTCGAGTATTGTAAATGAAATGGCGGTTCATACGGTATTCTCTTTTTCACTTCACTTACTTTGCAGTGATTAAAATATCTTCAATTGTTCGAAATTCTGGTGCATAATTTTTAGACTATACTTTTCTCTTGCTTCGGCTGCCCAATGCTCGTGTGTTCATTTAGGATAATTTCTCTGGAATTCGCCTGGGTACAGAAACCTACATTCTAACCGATATTCCCTCCTATTTCTTTACAATATTCTCGTAGATTCTCTACTCCTGTTACAAAATCGAATTATTCATTTTTGCATAATCTTGTACAGTTCATCTTTGTTCTTGCTCCGTTCTCAATATCGCTGCTAACTCTCTACATTTTTGTGTTTCCGTTAATCTTGTTAATCCTTCTTCCACAGGGTCGTCTATATCTGTGGGCAAGTATTTTATCCTGAATCGTTTTTCGAGTACAACTGACGGGTCTCGTTGTGTTCTTGTTGAATTCGCAAATTTCATTTCTCGTTCTGTTGCCTACTTTCGAATTGTAAATAGTATATCGTATCATCCTTTATACGATATAGAGGTTTACATGATTTTTCAACAGAAAATTGGTACTCACCCATCTGCTAACAATTTCATAGTTTGGCTTTTGGACTATCATCGATCTGGATCTAACTCCAATTTTTTCACTGTGTCGCTCTTACCATTTCCGGATTTAGCGATTGGAAATTGGTGGACATTTTCGATATAAGATGGCCCATTCCTAACTGCCGTCATGATCTGCCTCTTGCTAACAGAAAAACAACTGATCAGATTGTATTCCTTTTCCTACCCCATCTCGTTGGGTAACTCTCATTCATCCGGTACCTCCGATTCCTGTATAGAATGATGGCTTGTTAGATACCGATGATTTTCTCTTCTTCAGCCGATTTTACTGTTCTCAGCCCAATCCACTCTATCGCATGTGTATAGGGGCTAGTCGAGCTCCTGTCGTTTATTCCTCGCTTTCTTCCTGGTTGCCATTCCATTTCTTAGCATTTCCTCTGGTAAATTTCATAATGCTCATCTTCATATATTCTAGAGGTTGTTCATTAGCTGCTCTTCTGGCGCTTCCTCCTGGATTATTTTTATCTCGCATTTCGGTTCGTTTCTCTCCATTTTCCATTTACTCCACTCCTTTGGGTCTTTTGCATCATACACCTTCCATGGGTTGACGCATACTCGAGTCGTCTAGGTGCATTTTTTGTGCTCTAAACTCGCATCTTGTCTCCAAACTGGTAGATGTTAGTATTTGATCAAAGAAACATCTTTCTTTTCATTCCTTTGAAATTCTTGGATCTGTGTACCTTCTTTGTCGTATTTTTCTCTCTGGTTCAAATCCATGGCTATGATATAATGGTTTGTCCGTCTCCCATAGTACCTAATTGCTATATCGGGTTGTTCTCGTGGACCTTATTTGCCTTTTGTGGTACATATATCTACGGTCTCTACATGCCAGTCCGTCAACCTACTTATCAGATATTGGTTGTAATGATTTCTCGGTTTATTCCTCGGATAATATCGTGCAATTTGACAATCGGGATCCACCAATATTTCCTTTATTCATCATTTGTAGCTTATTTATTATCTTATTGGTTTCATCCCTCTCATACTCCTTTGGTGCCTCCATATTGGCTATCACTCCTCTGTTTCATCATTACAATCTCATAAACTGTATCTCGTACAGCTTCTAAACAAAATATTTTCATTGAAATCGGTCTCGTTTAAACGATAATCGGTATTATATTTGCTGCATGTCTATGGCTTTTTCGTCATTTTAATCTGGTTTGCTCATTATCTTTTGTCTCTCTATCTATTCTAATTCCAGGTTTATTTCTTGTATACAATATGTTGATTTCTGCCATATATTCCGCTGTCGTTTCTTCGCTTTACATTTTGAGTTCACACATTTATTCCTTTTGGGCCATATAGAGCATACCGCTGTAGTTATATACTCGACTTATTTCCTTCTTGATAAATATAATAAGGTTTTTTTTATATACTGTGTCCTAAGCTTTTCTCACTAGCCAATTAATCATGCAACTCGTTGTGCTTTCGCCTCTTGTTGCTATTATCGTGTCTCGGTATCTCTGGAAAATCAATAATTACTCTGAACTCTTCTCTATCAATTCTTCAAGTTCCCTTGGTACTTGTTTATCATGTCTTTCATATGTCGTAAATGTCCGTTATTGTTGATATCCTTCGCCAATAATACATTATATCAGCTGTATGCGTTGTATCTTCTGAGAGTTAGGAACATTTGGTTTCGAACTAACTTCTTCTACAATCTCGTTGATTTCTTATTAATATCTCGGTTTCATCTTCTCATTTGGCACGTTAGTTCCATTTATCTAATTCGATTTTTGATTCATCTTTGTATGAGTTTATTTTCCTCGCATGACTGAAATAATTTCTCTCGCCCAGACTGCTATTCACTTCCCTTCTTCATCTGTTGATCGCACTGGTATTACGTCCAGCATATTGATATGTAAGTATGTCCTCCTCTTCATTATTTTGTTGGCCCCTTTTGTTTGGAACCATATCTCTTTCTATTCTATTCTCAATTTGACACTTCAACTCCACGTAGCTTTTCTTATCCTGTTCTTGTTTCATTATTTTTTGTAAGCAGTATGCCTCTGGATTCGGGTTTTTTGCTATTATTGGCTCTGATAACTCTTTTCCTTGTGACGTGTGATGCTTCCTGTATGTACTCTCAATTCTGGCTCTTTCTTTCTTCGCGATAGCACTTTCTCTGCCATCATCTTCTATTTTTTGATCTAGTGCTTGGTATTCTTTGTCTAAATGTTTCAGCGTAAACGTCCCATTTTAATATTAGTGCCTTCTATCTAAGTCCGCTTTCTCTCTGTTTCAGGATTGCTTCTTTTTTCTTTTATTGATCTTCCCTCTTGTTCTACTGAGCTTCTCGTTTAAATTTCCGTAAGTGTACTCTCTGTCTTTTGTCCATAATTCTTTTTCGAGTTCATCTATCTCTGTACACTAAAATTTCCTTGTTTTGATCCCTCCGTTAATCAGAATGTTAAATTTCTGAGTTCCGGTTCATCGTCGGTCTCCATTATCGTTCTTTAACTGTCGACGATCTGTTGTTTTTTCTTTCCTCCTGCTGCAACTTCTTTTAATAGCCATCTATTCTTCTCATCTGTATTAAATTTAACTTGTTTTCGTTAACCTATCATCTTTCCTCCCCTTCGATCTCGAAACATGATACTGCTCCGCAGTGGTGAGTTTCATCTGGAATTCCATGCTCATCATATAATTCTTTATCGGGTTTTTTCCGATTCTTCCCATCGTTGCTGGATTTCCTGAGCTTCCTCTGTTTATCTCGCCATTTCAGCTTGTTTTGTTGCTCTTGAATATTCTCTAGTTTCGCAGCTCTTGAATCTCCTCATTCTTCTCATTACGTTGATTCGTTGTTGTATGTATATTGGTGGGACATTGTTGCATCATCTCTTTAATTCCAGGGGATCGTAGTGTTTCTCGTAGCAGTCTATTCTCTGCAATCAGTTAATTTGTGGTTTCTCCATAGAATTAATTGTTGGTCTTGGTTATTGACTCTCCTCTCATGTTTACAATGTCATTGCGAGGGTGTCCTGTTTGACCACAATTTAACATGCTTGGCTATTAATTTTGTCTACATATTTTCATCTCAGTATGTCCCTGTTTACCACATATCATGGCAGGTGAATTTCAGGAAAGCAATTCTCTGACCGTGTCTAATTCTTTGACAATGTGGAGCATTTTTCATTTGCATTTGGAT